>JAOTAX010004367.1:0-13270 GCA_025629825.1 Erythroxylum guanchezii
CAATTCAATCAACTCATTCACTTAAACTTTCATAACCCAAACAAATCGACTCGAATGTCAAAGCCATCAAAACGAATCGATTCTTTTTCTCATTGATTTTCTTAAAGCCCAAATTCATTTATAACACAATTCATATACAAAAACACTCGTTTCATTTTATTTTAATATTTCTAATTTTCACTAAAAATTCGGGGTCCAACAAAAAATGCTAAGTAGTAAGAAAATTTGATATATGAAAATTAGGATGATTAAGCCTAAAATTGAGTGACATTTGGCATAGTTAAATTGGTGACAAATGGACTAGTAATTTATTGACAAATTGACCAATTATAAAGAGACATGTGGACTGATTAAAGGGTGAAAAATGACAACATAATGAGTGGATTAGTGGAAGCATAATTGTTGAACAAATGACTAGCATATTTTAAGACATATGTCTTTGTAAGTTAATGACACCTAGCTAGCTTATTGATGTGACAAATTCCAACACCTAAATTTCTACTTCCTTTCTCATTTCCTTCACCGAAATTCCTCCAACTTTTTCTCTATAATTTTGTTTAAATCCTAGCTAAGTTTCAACACAAAAACCATATGCATATCCTTCACCAAATTGCCAAGAAAACTAGCTCATCTTCACCTTGAGTTTGTGATGGATTTTGGCTGATTGGAGAGCTAGTATAATCTGTTGTTTTGAGCTAAATTGTTAGCCTAATAAGTAAGTAGTAATCTGATCTTTATGGCATTTAGTAGTATGTGAATCTTGCTTGAATTGGAATGAAATGCATCTAATGTTGGTGGTGATATATGTTGGAAATATGTTGAATGAACTTGGAAGTTTTCTATGCTTGCTCTTGGTGGATGAAAACCGTGCGATATAAATTGATTCATAGATGAATTAGGTCTAGATTTGAAGTATAATGAAGATGGACTTATGCTAAAGAAAGATGTTAATTAAGTGTGCTTGAATTGAGAAATAACTAGGACTAAATGCATAATAATATACTAGTTTTTAGTTTGATTTTTGATGCATGAAAGACAATGAGTTGTGAGCTACCAATTAAATAATTTTGAACTAGAATAGGAGAGGTTATTGATGACAAATTAGAGAATGATTCAGGCCTAATAGAAGTATAATTGATGAACTATAAAAAAGGCTATTTTAACTTTGGTATAAAGTGTAAAAAAATCTGGAAAAGCGAAAGAAGAATTGCTAGAATATGTTAGCTGTAATGTTTTCACTAAACATACATATGTATTTCAGCCATATCTTAATCTGTAGATATCCAATTGGGATGATTTTAATTTCATATTAAACTAAAGACATATGGCTATATTTTTCATGAAGAAATCAAATTTTAATTCTGTCTCTAAGGATTTCAACATTTGGCTTGAAGTTGAGTTTTTGAATTTGGTCACTGTTTGAGAACAGTCAATAGAATTTTGGGTGTAAATGTTACCCTCAGAATTTTTTTTAATTAAGCATGATTTAAAATAATTTTGAGGTCTTGATAGATTAAATTATCTTGGAGTCAATTAGCATGTTGATGTTAATGAGATTATATGACATAGGATAATTGAATTAAAGCGTTAGGGTGGTAAGATTGTATAAGGGGCATTGTTGGAAGATCACTTAAGTTGTAAAGTCTTAAGGCATTGAAGGAAGGGCAAGTTGGACATTTTAGCTTCATTAAGAGTATAAAAGGGAGAAAGAAGACTTGTCTTGCATTTTAAAAGGGAAAAAACGAAAATTAGAAGAGAGAAGAGGGTGAGAGTGTCGTTGGAGAGAAAAGAGAGGAGAGAAAGAAGGCTAAGCTAGGTTTTGATTTTTCATAGTCTTAAAGAGTGATTTTGAAGTTTGTTCAAGAAGGGAAAAGGAAGAGGAGGATTAGAGTTTACATTAGAGCCAACAAAATCATTGTTTGGTGAAGATTTAAGGTAAATTTATGTTTAATCTTTTGAAATTTGGAAGGGGATTTGGTTCAAAGAGCTTAGAAAATACATGGGTTTAAGTATTATATAATCAATTTCATGCATGGGTTTCTTGAGTTTTCCAATTTGAATTCCTTTTGATTTGGGGTTTTTTTTAATGTTGAAGAAAATCAAGAGGCAAGAGGAGCAAAAGTAGAAGCATTTTGAGCAAGGTTCTCAAACAAAGAAACTAAGGTAGGTTTCATTTTTATAATTAAGTTAATGAGCCATAAATGTTCTTGAAATAAATAGAATTTAATGATTTTTCAACTACCTTATAAATGTGTATTTATTGTTCTCTAAATGCTTGTGAATATGTCATATGTTGTTGTTTGTGAACTTTGGAAATGAATTCTAATTGCTGCACAATTGTTGTAATTGTTACGTTTGAATGAGTTGTGAAATGGCTTTGATGCTTGGTATAGGAATGTGATTGATGAATTGTAAAATGTTGATGGGAATGCATATAAAATATGTCATGTGTATAACAAACAAGTTTTAGAAATACGCCATTTGGGTAATTGATTTTCAAGTCATGAATTACATGTTATGTTGGTTTGGTTTGGTCCGTCCTGTTAGGTCAAGTGTACTTATCTAAAGGCTTCTCCCACCTGCCCGTTAGTGGCATGGAGCTCCTTCATAGACTCCTTTACGACTACATAAAACCACTATATGGGATTGTGATAGTTCGTTCTATTCACGACTACATAGGACCACTCTATGGGAATGTGTTAATACATTTTGTTACGGACTACCCAAACCGTTCTGATGTGATTATGCATTTATGCCTTGTGTACAAGTTTGATGAATATATGAATTATGTAGTTTGCGAATTGGTTGATATGTTAAGAATTTTAGGAATATGTGTTTAATGGATTCCATATGAATTTTGCTTTGATCATGAATGTTTTAAATAGTTTTGCTTGTTACTGGTTATAAAACTATTACTCATAAGCTTTAAGCTCACCCCCAATTCCTTCCCATCCACAGGCGATGAGCAGGATATCGAGTAAAAAAGTCGATCAAGGCATCACTCCAACTTGTATATTCTGTTCTTTTGAAGTTAGATTTTGTAAAACAAGGCTTTAGTTGCATTTTGAGCAATTGTTGTTCTTGTAAAGTTTATATTTTGGATTTTGTTGTAAGGTGGCTCGAAATGTCCACTAGGGCGTTGTAAAACTCTTATTTTGATGTGAATGAAATACATATACTTTATGGTTGTTTGTAACATTTCAAGTTTTTGCATTGAAAATTTCAAGTTTGTATAGAGGTAGGATTTGTGTTCTGGCTTCGAGGGGGGATGCACTAATCTAGGATGAATTTGACCAAGTTGTCTCCATAGAAGTTGTAGCTTGTTTTTCTAGCTTTCCAACGATATAAAGTATGAAATTTTTAGATATCAGGATTGAGAGATACGATCGTTTGAGTAGGTGATGTTACATAAGATGTGTATCCCAAATAACTAGAGTTTATGAAGTGATATCGTGCTAGGAGAGTTTAATTTGGGATGATTATGGGTAAAAGGGATCCTAGGAGGTAGGATCCATTGGAAAGGTTTTTGGAGAGAGAAAAACTTAGCAAAAAGTTACACGGTCTACCCATGTAAATTCACATAGGTCATGTGTTCCTAACGCAGGAAGCACAATCAGACCCAAAGGTTACATGGTCTGCCCGTGTGAATTCACAAAGGCCATGTGTTCCTAACGCGGGAAGCACAATCAGACCCGAAGGTTACACGGTCTGCCCGTGTGAATTCACACAAGCTGTGTGTTCCTATCGCAGAAGCACAATCAGTCCAGAAAGTTACCCGGTCTGACCGTGTAGTTTCACACGGTCCGTGTTGTATCCAAATGACAGAATTTCACTTTGAAGCCTTCACAAGAGTTGTAGATCTAAAAGTCCTCTTTCAAATCATCTAAGAATGAACTCAATCCGACATGCCTAACGGGAGTTATGCCAATTTTCCCAAGATAGGTTCAATATGATTGAGAACAAGAGCATGGTTGATTCTTTGGGTCATAACTTTATAACCCAATCTCCAAATTAAGTGATTTTTGAAGCGATAGATTCCTAACGCATGTCTCTATCTTTCCATAAAAATAGATAGCCATTGGTGTTGAATTCAAAATTATTGATGGAAAGAAATTGAGGGATCGGTTGGGACAGCATGATTGGACCATGAACATACTTTGATTTCTTAAGCATATCTTCATCGATAGAACTCCGATTGAGTTGGTTCTTGCTCTAAAATAAACTAAGACTAAAAGCCACAAAGTTTAAAGAAGTCAAATTGTGATTATTGTGATTCCGCTGTATGGGCTTGCCCTTTGTGGTTTGAGATGTTATGAAAATGATGATGAACCAATGTCGGCTAATAAGAGTACATTGAAATAACCCTACAAGGAAACCCGCTCTTGCTCTATAATTCTAGATAGTTGGGCTCCGAAAAAGGGGCCCAACAGTAAATCTAAGAATAATGAACCAAATTGTATAAAATTTAGATCATTAGAAACTTAAGACATATGGGAACATTCTTTTTAGAAGAATGTACTGCCTAAATACTTCATTTTTCTCATCAAAATGGCCATGCAAAATTGACCCAAAAATCTATATTGAAAAAAGCTAGAATGAAGCTTGAATATGAGATAATGCACAAGCACGATCGTTACAAAAAATAAACATTAGGAGGTTGCAGACAGAAAAGGAACTTTAGGGGGTTGCAAGTGCATGATTATGAACAAGCACGATCGTGACTATGAAGGTGCACATCTATTTGACAACTTTCAACACCCTTAACTCTTTTGACCATAACTTCTTTTCTGGACCTCCGATTGAATTAAAATTTAAACCAAAAGCTCCTCACACATTGTCCTTCCTCTCTACCAAAATTCAATATCATCTGAATTCATTAGGAAAGGATTGGAAATGATTAATTAATGATGTTATAAAAATCAAGTATATTGAGCTACAAACCTTAGTACATGATTGAGTGATAAACTTAGAATAAATTTATATTATTGAGGTGTAAACTTAAGTTCAAATTAGATATATATTAGTTTTGAAGTATGAATGATCACGAGATGTGAATAAAGGAAACATACCCGAAATAGTCACTGGGCATGCATTGAACATGACATACGTATATATGTGCACAAATGAATAAGTATTTGATTGATCGACTTTGTAATGTGAATTATGTGTGAATTGTATGAGTATAGACACTCAAGTCGGAAGCTATTCAAACATTGTCAGACCATCCAGGCAATAGCATAAATTGGAAGACACTGTGAATCAACTTAGATGATCCTCCTAAGATTGACTTATTATGCTTAACTTTCAATTATTGAACTATTTGTGATTTGTATGTGAATTTCGGACTTTAATAGTCTGAAAAGTTTCATATTTGAGAATGTATTGGAAATATTCTGTTTGCATCTGAATTATTTTAGAATACTCAACGAAAATTGAATATCGGACTAAGGTCCGATGAATATAAAATTCTGTCTGTGCATCATAAGTGAATGTTATTTATGAAATATTCTATTATTTGATGCATTTCATAAAATATATGTTCAAATAAACGCGCTGTGATTAGAGTAGCCAATATAAAATATCTTTAAGCTTAGAATTCTGCATGAAGAGCTTTGTTCCGTGATTCCTTTATCTGAATGAGCCCAATGGGCTAGTATTTGTATCTGTATCTAAAAGGCGCTCGGTCATAACAAATAATAACGAATCTGGAGTCTCGTATGCATCTACATTTATATATTTATGATTATGAAATATTTTCTGAAATTATGATGATAAAGTGATATGTTAGGATAATGTGATTGAATGGGTTATACATATTCTGAAAAAATGTATGCAAAATGTGTGACATTCATTATGTCTTAGTGAGATGAAAAATGGTTGTTTTTGTGATATTTGTATATTTGGCCTGAGTGAAATCATCAATAATGGTTCACTTATTGAGTTCACAAAACTCATCAAATATTGCAATGTGACTTTTCAGGTACGAGACAAGAGACCTAGTTCTTAAGATTTTCTATAGGAACATTTTAGATTAAGATATGGCTCAACGATCTGTCAGCTGACCTCAAAGGAGTTATAGATTGTATTTTGTAGGTTCTTTGTCATATAGAATTTTTGTATAAAGGATGTAAATACTTGTTTCAATGACTACAAGGTAAACTTATGTCAATGAATGAAATGAAGTGTTAAGGTTTTAAGTATTGTATATTCTTTATGATGTCATTTAAGAGATTATGTCTGCTCTAACATACCATTGTCATAAGATATATACTTAAATGTCCTCTAGATGTTCGGGTATATACTCTATGGTAGTAGGATGTTACAGTACCTAGATAAGTTTGTGATCGAGTTTATTAATGACATATTAGTGTACTCAAGAAGTCAGGAGGATTATGCAGAACACCTTCAAATTGTACTACAAACCCTACAAAAGCACCAATTATATGCTAAGTTCAGTAAGTGCTAGTTTTGGCTTGATAACGTTACTTTCTTGGATCATGTCATCTCAATTGAAGGACTTAGTGTGAATCCCCAAAAGATTAAAGTTATTACTAATTGGAGACCTCCCACCATTGTGATAGAAGTTAGGAGTTTTCTTAGATTGGCAGGCTATTATAAGAATTTTGTTGAAGGATTTTCAAGAATAGCAAGTCAACTGACCAAGTTGGCGCGAAAAGAGGAGAAATTTGAATGGTCAAATGCTTGTCAACAAAGTTTTAATGAACTGAAAGAAAGGCTGACAACAGCCCCTGTACTCGCATTACCAGCAGGGATTGATGAATTTGTAGTGTATAGTGATGCCTCGAAACAGCGGTTAGGGTGTGTACTTATGGAAAATGATATGGTTGTAGCCTATACTTCTAAGCAATTGAAGAAACATGGACAGAATTATCCCACCCATGATTTAGAATTGGCAGCAGTAGTTTTTGCATTGAGAATATGGAGGCATTACTTTTATAGTGTTCCCTGTATGATTTTCACGAATCACAAGAGTTGACAATATTTGTTTACTCAAAAGGAACTAAACATGAGGCAGAGGCGGCAGTAGGAGTTAATAAAAGATTATGATTGTACGATAGAGTACCATCATGAAAAAGTTAATGTAGTGGTTAATACTTTAAGTAAGAGACCTACCTGTTCGATAGCACAACTGAAGACTATATCTTCCACTTCTTATGGAAATGAGGTCTCTATGAGTGAAATTGGATATGACAAGCTCAACAACATTAATTGCTACCTTTCACATTCGTCCCATCTTGGTGGATCATATTAGAGAGAGACAAAAACAAGATCTGCAGTTGATGAAATTGAAGACAGAAGTTGAGACTAGACAGAGAATGGATCTTACTATCAAGGAAGATGGCACAGTGGTGAGGGGGCAACGATTGTGTGTAACGGATGTAAAAGAATTAAAAAAGAAATCTTAGAGGAAGCTCACTCCTCAACTTACGCTATGCATTCGAGTAGCAAAAAAAAGTACAACACTCTCAAAGAACACTATTGGTGGAAAGGGATGAAAAAGGAAATAGTCGAGTTCGAATCTAAAGTGTCTAACCTATCAGTAAGTAAAAACAAAACATCAAAAGACTACGGGATTAATGCAACCTCTCCTATCCTAAAATGAAAGTGGAGAAGATTACGATGGATTTCGTTGTAGGACTTCCACGAAGTCAGAAGGGGCACAATGGTATATGAGTGACAGTGGACAGGTTAACAAAGTCCGCTATCTTCTTTCCAATTAAGAATGATTATCCCTTTAAAAAGTTGGCCCAACTATATATGCATAAGATAGCAAGATTCAATGGTACGCCGATTTCTATTTTCTCAAACCGTTACCCTAGGTTTACATCAAGATTTTAGCCCAACTTACAAAAAGCCTTAGGTACACGCTTGAAGTTTACCACTACCTTTCACCCTCAGACGGATGTTCAGTTAGAGAAAACTATTCAAAAACTTAAGGATATGTTTAGATCCTGTGTCATGGAGTTCAAGGGGAGTTGGGACACACCACTTACCATTGATAGAGTTTGTTTACAATAATAATCATCAGGCCAGCATTGGCATGGACCCTTATGAGGCGCTTTATGAAGAAAATGCAGAACTCCAGTATGTTGGTATGAGGTAGGTGAAAGGAAACTGATAAGTCCTAAACTTGTGTAGGTGACAACAGATAAAGTTCAGAATATTCGGGATAGAATAAAGATAACTCAGGATAGACAGAAAAGTTATACGGATAATTGTCATAGGGATCTTGCATTTGAAATTGAAGATAACGTATTTCTTAAATTTTTCCCTTGAAAAGGCATATTGAGATTTGAGAAACGCAGTAAATGAAATCCGTGTTACATGGGACCGTATGTATTATGGAAAGGATTGGATTAGTGGCATATCGATTGAAGTTACCCAAATGAACTTAGGAAGATTCACAATGTCTTTCATGTGTCTATGCTTCGCAAATATCTAATTGATCCATCTAATGTAATCACAGAGCAACTAGTGAATTTAAAGGAATATTTGATCTTCGAAGAAGAACCAGTGCAAATTCTTGACCGCAGAGACCAGGTTCTATGTAATAAGATTATTCCTTTAGTTAAAGTGTTGTGGAGGAATCACGCAGTAGAAGAAGCTACATGGGAGCCGGAGCACCAAATGCGTGCGTTGTATCCCTATTTACTTTAAGCATGTAATTGTAGGCTTGGTTAAATTTTTAGGACGAAATTTTTATAAGGAGGGATGATTGTAAAACCCGAACTTTTCTTTTCACGTGTCTATAAAATTTCATTTCATGTGTATGATGTTTTCAAGCTAATGTAAATTTTATTTTCACTAAAAGGTGAATTAAGAACCCAACCCTAAATGACAAGTATTAAAGTCAAATAATAGTCAAAAAAATATTAGAGTTGACTAGTATAGAAATGGGCCAAAAATAAATTCAATCGGATGAATTTATGATAGATTAAGATTGACCTTATTTTAAATTATTGTGGAGTAAATTTGAAGCATTCTTAGGCTGAAACATAAGGACATAAGAATCAGTCATAGTTACGGATACTTAAAGTAAATCGATCCAACTTATATGTTGATATATTTAGGTGTAACATGTTATTAAGTGGACATGAAATTTATATCGAAATTGGACAAATTTTTCTTAAGCCACTTAATTATTTTGGACAAGAAATAATACATGTACATGTGAATGTGCCTTAACTGGTAGTTGTCATATACATGAAGAAGTTATTATTTTGGAACAAGAATGCATGAAAACCATATGATGTCACGTTTATGAAGGAGTAGATGAGGAACATAAAATTCATTACATGTGAGACCAATGTATGGTGTGGAAGTGTGTCATTTTGGTGAGACAAAAATAAAAACAACTTGTTATATATGGGAGATAAGAATTGTCGTGGATGATACAACAAGTTGGTGGCTTAGTTAAACAAAGATGGTGAGAATTAAAATAGTGGACAACTGTTGGAAGTAAACTTTGCAACATGTGGACAGCCCTATTCAACGTGTAACATGTACAAAGATGATAGAGGAGTTGCTCCACCTTCATTCCACTGAATTTTCAACTCTCCTTTGGACCATAATTGCTGAAGAATAATTACAACTACTCCCTTCATGCATAGTTGCTGAAGAATAAAATCCAAGTTACTACCTTTAAGAAATAAATTCAGCATGATGTTTAAGCTAGAAACTGTGGACACCTCCATCAACGCCAACTACATACAGGGAAAAAATGGGCAGCTCGTTACCATCTGATTTTAGGTATGTTAAACCCCATCCTCTTTACCTGGTCACGTGAATGCTTAAGCTGAAAACTTGAATTTCCTTATGAATTGCATAAATGTTTGAGCATGATTTGAAGAAAGTGGTAAGTTTTCCTAACTATGTTTAGTGAAATTCTATATTAGGAATCTCAGTTTCCTTGAACAATCCTAATATTTTGGCCATAACTTAGTCTATAGAACTCCAAATTGGTTGATTCCAACTATAAATGAAACCTTAGACATAATACTAAAAATATCTAGAAGAGGCCTAGACCTAATTCTAGCTGAATGATATTGAAAATTGAGATTGATTATGGTAACCTGATACTATCCCTATGTTGAAGAAGCTTGTGAGTTTTGGTACATGTTTCATAATTTAGAAGTTGAAATGGCATGACTTTTTATGATATAAAAACTAGATATATAGAGGAACAAATGTCTAGAAGACTTCAAAACCTAATTTGAACGTTT
Source organism: Erythroxylum guanchezii (assembly GCA_025629825.1). NCBI lineage: Eukaryota > Viridiplantae > Streptophyta > Magnoliopsida > Malpighiales > Erythroxylaceae > Erythroxylum > Erythroxylum guanchezii. Next base: position 10,245 of record JAOTAX010004367.1, read on the forward strand.
GATATGTGAACATTAAGGAATAAGTGGAGGCATAGTGAAATGAAGAGAAAAACAGCATGCTAAATGGAGAGGAAAACAACATTTATATCCATATCTTATGTATGTTATTCAATGGGTATTAATTGGTAGCATGTAGATGCTTTATATGTGGCTTAATAGTTATTCAATGGCTCAATGTAAGGAAAACAGTAGATATATATTATGTGCGTTATTTTAATGGAAAGAAGTATAAATTATGGAAGTTGTTTAATGGTTGTTCAACAGTTGAATGAAAAAAAAAACAGAATTTTAATTTTACAAAATGCTAAGATTTTGGTTAAACCCTTTGTCATAAAATTTGTAAAACAAAGTGGTAAGTTATGGATGTACTTGGCAGGTTTTAGGAACCCTTCAGGGGTCTTTCTCATAGCTAAGTAAGACAATAAAGTTTTCTCGTCATCGTAGACTCGGGACTAATAAAGGAAAAGCACTGAACACGTGATGGTGGTTTACAATAAGCGATAAATAGTGAATGTGTACTTAAATTGATTTGTTAATATGGTTTTTACCTTATTATGAAAAGTATGTTTATGAATAATTCCATTGGTGCTACTACTTGAATTTAAAAGTTAATCTTCATGAGGTTTACATATACTTTGATTTAGCATTGAATTAAGTTTTAGATGCACTTAGAAACTAATGAGACGGACACATGCTTTGAATTGGCATTGAATTGAAATTTGCATATGCTTTAAATTAGCATAGAAATAGATTTTGAATATGTTTTTAATTGGTATTGAAATGAGGCGTGCTCATGTATTAATTGTGATTTAGCCTACGGTACATCGTTAGGTCTTTATACATATGATTTTATATCGATCAGAGTGCATCCTAACGTTCATGTCAGTGTTTGGGGGGTATTTGTCACTAACATGAGTGGTGTTGTGTCTGTCAGTATATCCTATGAGTCACCCTCTGAACATGTGGGGTATATATTGTACTAGCACTGTTACAGATAAGTGATGCAAAATTATATCCGTAACTACTAATTTATATGTAGTGCTAGCATCGTTATAAGTAAGCGATATAGAACCAGCTTTATAGCAATCGATTTATAGAAGTTAACCAAGCACAAGTAAGAGATGCAGAACTAGCTCCGTGGCCTTATACCTAATGGTACCATATGGCAAAAAAAATTAATGATAAGCTTTGTTTTAAAAGAAAGCTATGAAAGTATTGATTGCCATCGTTGTATACTTTTTACAAGAAAAGTGGAACTTGATCTCATAAAAATTTATATGTTTTGTTTTACATATGCATTAATCTTATGAAAAAAAAAGAATGTGCTTTGTAAGAACATTGGTTATTACTTGAAAAGAAAAGAAATTGTTTTCTTTCAAAGAGGTTAATATTTGTATAAATGTTTTTTATTTGAAACCAATAATACTCACTAAGCTCGTTTAGCTCACCCTTTATTTTCTATTTTTAAATAAAACCTCCTAGGTGCATGCCAAGGAGCTTTAGTAACAGAGACTCCACCTCGCATGTAGTCAACTTCATCAAGTGCTGTTGTGTAAGCATTTTTATTTTGCCTTGTTCATATTTTTACTACTACATATCTTTGAACATGTTTTGGGAAGTACATTTATATAAAGGTTTTTCAATGGAATGCATGACGTTTTAGCTTTTCAAAGTTCACTGATGTAACTATTTGAGACTGCATGTGAGTGGATTTGAAGTCTACTATTTAGAGTTAAGAAATCGATGTGATAATAGAAGTGTTTTGAACTTTTATAGGGACTTTTGAAATTTTTAGGGTGTCAAAATACACTCGTTGTGCTACCAAAATTTTTAATAAACTGAAAAACAAAACTACATTATTTACATTTCTTATTGTGAATTGAAGCTTTTCCTTAACAAGGGCAAGAGCCTTAGATACACAGGAACTTTTTAATCGACTCAAATATTGACTAGAGAGCTACTGTGGAGTGCCGGACAGGTCGCTTAGTCATTAGAGGATAGGGGCCTATCATAGGGGACCGAACACAAAAATAAAAAAGAATAGATGATGCGAGAATCGGACTCTCATTCACCCAGAAATTGCTAGTAAATAACCTGCTTGATGAGAATCTTGCTAATGAAGAGAAGGAAGCTCTTAAACACTACATGTAAGTAGTGGATAACCATTGTTTATTGTTAAGGCAAAGATCAAGAGTTAACTGGATTAAGGAGGGAGGTAGTTGCACTAAAATTTTCTTCAATACAGTTTTGGAAAAAAAGGAATATCAACAGGATCACTTCCATTAAAACTAATTCTAGGAGATTCGATACAGACAAGATGGGATTGTTGAGGATGCTATGGTGTACTTTTAAAAGCTTCTAGGAACCGAAGGATTTGCTAGAACTAATAAAGAACTAATGAATTTTGTTTCTGTCAAGATTCCTAAAGATGTCACTTAATTCCTAACCAGAAGAGTTACTGCTCAAGAGATTGAGGATGTTGTTTTTAAAGTGAATAGCTCAAAGGCTCCAAGACCAGATGGTTTGAATGGGTTTTTTTTACTAGAAAAATTGGGATAAAATGGGGAAATTTGTTAAAGAAGCAGTGCAGAAGTTTTTCAACTATGACATTCTACTTAAAGAAATTAATAAGACCTCTTTTGTGTTTGATACTCAAAATTCATAACCTTACAATATGGATGGATTACAGACCTATCTCCTGTACTAACTTTCTCTACAAGATCATTGTTAAAGTCCTAGTCAACAGACTGAAATAAGTTCTGCACTCATTAGTGAGAATCAAGGAGCTTTCTTAAGCAAAAAAAATATTGGAGACAATATTCTAATTTTACAGAAGCTTTTGAAAGCGTACATAAGAGCGAATTGTTGGCCCCTGAATTTTTTTTTTTACTTATTAAGCATGGTTACATTGGTTTGAGGTCTTGATAGATTAAATTACGTTGGCATCAATTAGTATGATAGTATTAATTAGGTTAGGTGGCATGGGTTAGCATGAATTAAATTGAATTAAGGAGCTAAGTGAAAAA
>JAOTAX010004424.1:0-13267 GCA_025629825.1 Erythroxylum guanchezii
TGAAATGAAATGGAATACAGTTTGGTTTTAAAAAGTTGTCAATTTTCTATTACTGTTTTATTATTGTGATGCCATGGAGAGTTTAGTGGTGGTTGTCAGTAGTGGTCTCTTATCGTAGGATATGTACCGGAATGATACGGGCGTTCCGGTGGGTACTATATGGTAAGGGGGCGCTACACAGGTGGACCAACTTAACAAAGACATCACATGTATTTGATAGAGGTGTGATAGAGTGAGTCTTTTTGGGGAAACTTGTTCTACTTTGGAAAAGTTAGTGGGTTAACTAATACAAAAGATAATGGAAGGGACCATCTTAGACTTTTTGCTAAAAGTTAGGGGGTAAAGGAGACCTTTTGCTAAAATTTTTAACATAACAAGGATTATAGAAGTACAAGAATATTATGTAATGGACAAGTTTTACAATCTCTAAGCTATATAGATTATAACAAAAAAATTTGCTACACTCATGTTATTAAATGGATTTCCTACTATATCAGTCAGTATAACGAATATTAATTATGAAAATAGTACAAAAATATATGATTCTATATTGGGTTATTATTTTCAAATGCATCAAGTGGTATAGTAAATACTGAATGATACTAAATATAAAGTGAGAATTGAAAAATTATTTAAAAAGTTAATCTCTCTCTCTTGATTTGTAATTTATTTATTCAATCTTTAATTTCACCTTCTTTGATCTCCTCTTATGTCTTACTGCTGTGTTTAGTTTATGTTTCTTTTAATTGCGTTCATATCTTGATTTTGGTTACAAATCCTTGTGTTTTGATCCAAATGTGAGATAAATTGAGTGGAAATGGTGTTAATATTGCATAAATGTTAATTGGATTATTTTTTGAATTTTGCATAAAGGTTGAAGGGAAAGTTCATGTAAATTTTGCATGAAAAGAAAAAGAAAAAGAAAGGTGGTGACATAACTTGTCACCACCGTGACAAGTGCCCTCATAGGGGTGACATAACTTGTCACCCCTGTGACTCATTTTTCCTTTAATTTATCAACTTATTACATGTCATGTGCAGAAGGAACGACTCGGAAACCCGGACTTAAAGTAGAAAGATTAAGGGAGGTGGAAGAACACACATTCCATCATACACATCTTTCGCACCACATAGACTCAATCGAGGACAAAAATAGAGAGAAAGAAAGAAGACAAAGAAAAGAGGAGAGAAAGCAGGGATCAGTCGGGTGAGATGAAAAAGAAGAACAATAGAGAGGTAGAAAAAACTTGAGCATTCGATCATCTTGGTGAGAACCAAGTAGGAGCAGAAGGTGAGAGCCAATGTCGAGAGCTTGAGAGTGCAGGAGATCACCGCAACTCTCTCATCCGAACACTTGTTTGCTTATTCTGTTTATTATTTTTCTGTTGTTTTATTGAACTTACTCCTCTATTAGTTAATAAACTCATACTCTGTTAGCTTTTGATAGTTTATTGTGACTATTCACTTAGTTTATTACTTAAATACTTCTCTTATACTAATCAAGATGGGATTGAATTATTTAAATATGATGAACCTTATTATTTTTGTGATGGGTTGATCTCTTTTTCTTGGGGATTAATGTAGCTATTTTAGTCAAATATGCATGTTTAAGGGGTTTTGTTATTGTCTTATGTTTGCTATAGTTTCTGAACTAAATGGATGTAATAGCATGATCAAACTTTGCATCATTTTGGTATTAAACAAAGGATCAAGAGAAGAAGTTTAATATGGAATGAGAAACTATAGACTCTTAGGTTAAGAATTAGAAATAAATTAACTTAAGTGGTAATTAATAATCAGGTTTCCATAATTAATTTCGATGATTACTTGTTGAATACAAAAGTTAGACATAGTTTATTATTCGAGTCAAACTTAGAACCCAATTGTTAATTTTAGTAAGATGATAACCCAATCATTTCCCCTTAGTCATATATAGGAGATTAAATTAGTGAAATTAATTCTTAAGAGTTTTCTACTTTAGTTAATCTATTCATTTTTGCTCCTTGTTAACTCCATTTATCAAAAATTACAAATCAGAATAGAGTGTTTAGGATTGCATCTATTTTTTTTTTTTGTTCAAGGTTAATTTAAGTGAACCAATTTCAACTTCGTGGGAGACGACCGTAAGTAATTAACTACAACTACCTTGTATACTTACGAGTAGGATATCCTATTTTTTTTTAGAACTTATTTTAGGCACAACAAGTTTTTCACGTTGTTTCTAGGGAGGTGTTTAGTGTTTGCAGTTAATTTAATTGTTTTGTCGATTGTTTTGTCTTTTCATGCATACATTTTTTTCATATTATATCATTGAGTTGTTTTAATAATTTTCTTATTAAATCACTATTGTTTTTATTTGCTTTATGTGAAGAAGGAGGTCTCGGGAAGGTGAACTTGCTCCCTTTATTGACAATGTGCATCAGATAAGAGGACCTCCAAGGGACTTTGAAGACAATTTTGAGGGACCCAAACCAGAAGATCAAGAGATGGGTGAAAGGCAGCCAATAATGAAGGAATATGCTAGACCAGTAATTGGTACTGCCACTTTGTGCATACGTTTGGGAGAGGCAGCCAGAAACTATGAATTGAAAAGCATCCACTACAACATGTTGTCATCCTTCTATAGGGTTCCCAATGAAGACCCTCTAAACTTTATTCGGGAATTCTATACCACCTCTAAACATTCCCGTTGGATGGCCTAAATAAAGATTAACTTAGGATGAGTTGCTTCCTATACACATTAAAGGATTGAGCTAAGGCATGGATGATGGCCTTCCACCCAGTTTGTTGACTACATGGGAGGAGGTGTACAACAAATTCATGGGCAAGTTTTATTCCCATCAAAAGACTTCTGAGTTATGGACAAAGATAGCAACCTTCACTCGGATGGAGGGAAAGCCATTCCATGAGGCATGGGAATGCTTCAAACTATTGCTTATTTAGTGTCCACACCATCATTTTCCACTCCACATGCAGAACCAATTTTTTTATGATGGATTGACAAAACAATTTCAGTACACGGTGGACAATGCTACAATAGGAGCTATGGGAGAGAAGACTACTGAAGAAACGTATGAGATCTTCGAAATGTTGGGGTTCTCAACAAAAGATCATGAGGGGAAGAAGAACTAGAGTTCATAAAGTGAGCTCAAATCAAGAATTAGCTATGCAGCTAGCTGAGTTAGCAAGGCATGTAAAGATGTTAACCACAAGATGTCAGAGAAGTTCTCTAAAGGCAGTCACTTTTAACACTTATTGTATAATCACTTTATGATTAATAAAGGAATTTTCATTAATCTTTTGTTCAAACATTTATGGATTTGATGTTGATCTTAAATTGATTTAATGAAGTCCTTGATACAAAACATAGCATGGAGGAAATCATGATGAGATCATGATAATGAGATTCCTATCATATGTAATTATGTTAGTTTCTACACTTTCCTTAGTAATAGGATTAGTGAGATGGGATATCATTAATCCGAATAGACTAGCACATGTTATACTCCTTGATTGGATCAAGGAGTAGATCTTATAAGCTGTAGGCATGAGTTGTTTAGAGTTAACATGTAGATGCTTACTAAGGGTAATAAGTACATCGGATTGACCTAGTATGAGACAATCATATGGATATTCTATTCTAGTGTCAATGATCGTCTCATCATAACAATGGTGGAAGTATCCTTTGACCTGAGATACTCAAGGATATCTAAGATACTGATCCTGTGCTTTGACTCTATTCATCGGTGCCTTTCGGGGGTTACTCATAGGGTAGTGATTGGGCACAATTTGAAGTATTCAGAGGTAATTGAGTAGTTAATAAAGGATTCACCACTCTTAATAGAAGGATATGATACCCATGACCTTTTATTGAGGTCATTACTTGGGAGTCTCTGGCTAGAGCAGATATGTATCATGAACAGAGTCTTCAATGATACATAGAGTAATGATATCCTCAGAACAATATCTAATATCAGTTGGACTAAATGTGATGTAGTCAGTCTAGTAGGAGTTGACACTTTGACCATACTCTGAACCAAGTGGGTATAGATGGTGAAAGGACGAATTGCATGACAACATTGCATATGGAAGGGTTTGTAGGCACAATGGAAGGGTTCGCAGTCAAACCACTGACTTTCGGTCAATTGGGGGTCATGATGTATTCCTAGATACCGCTCTTGACTTACTTGAATTAAGTGATAATTCAAATGGCAACATAACTGGGAATCTAATGGGTAACATAACTGGGAATCTAATGGGTAACAAAAATAGGAGATTCGAAGGATGAGTAAAATGGTCTTGAATGGTGATTCAAGATATGAGAGAGTGTTTTGGGAATGTATAGAAAATGTTACATTGAATGGATTAAAAATAAGTGTTGTTGGCTACCAATTTGGTCATTAACTTCCCAAAACTTCCATTAATGCATGTAATTAATGGTCATTAACTTCACATAACTTCCATTAATGCATGTTATTTATGACCATTAACTTCCCATAGCTACCCATTAATGATGGGGGTTATAGGAGGCCAAAGAAGGCATAAAATAATCATCGTTTTCGTGCATCTTGTGTAAGACACAAGAGAGAAAGAAAGGTTCCTTCTCACACATACACTCTTTTTCTCTCTAACTCTCACAAGAGTTCTTGTCTTTGCTAGCACAAAGAAAGAACTCTAGCCATCTCCTAGTGAAGTTTTATCCTTCTATATTCATATAGACTTTCATTAGAGAAAGTCTACATTTATCATTGTGGATTACGACAACCTAACGCGAAGAAGCTTAAGGAACGAAGGAGATCCTCGGTAAGGTATGTAAATATATTACATCTCATATTTTTGTTTTCTATCTCTATATACATGAGTAGATCTAGTTTTTGAGGTTCTGTTTTATTTTCTGTTGCATATATTTGATATATATTATGTATGAGATGCATGATCCAAACTTTAAAGTGCTATCAGAGCCATCTTGTGCCTTGTTAGATGTAGAATACATGATGTCTAAAAACTGTTTTCATAGTTGTGACAACTTAGAGTCTTGTAATGTTTTGATCGAAATTAATTATAGAAAAATGTTTTTCATGATTTTCTTTCACCAATTGTAAATGGTTCAATGTTATTGAAAGTCTTTTTATTGTGATTAACATATTTAATATCGAATTTACAAAAACATGCATGAAATCTGTCTTTCTGTTGGCCATGTGATGTTTATTGGCTAAACTGATGAGGTTACACATGATTTTTGTGGAATTTGATCCTGGAAAAATTATGTGAACATATTTGTGATGTGTTTATGCCTCTGTAATTTTTGTAGAATTATTAAAAATTATTAAATAATTTTATCAAACAATTATCCAGATTTGGACAGTTTTCTAGAAATTGTAGGATTTAATTAGATTAATATTAATTTCAATCAAAATAACATACAATTGTAATTTTAACCAAGTTAGTAAAAGGAAGATAGTAAATCTAATTGATGGATTGAGCTTAGATCCAAGTATTGGATTGGGCTTTCATGTTAGGGTCCATAAGATGTCTTAACCAAAATTGTAGCACCCCACTCCCGCAAGACACATTCCTGACATCCTAGGTGATATCTGAGTCCGTGCCTCGCGAGGGTGGCATGCTAATGCAGTCAAATAGTCAAAACTCAGTACTTTACAACAAACATATACACATTTTGCAAAAAGTCAATAACCAAATCGGGCTCGCTTTTTTTTTCATAAACATTCTCAATCATCGCAAAACAATCATTAGAAATTTAATTGTTATTTGGGCCCATTACAAAAACAAAACACTTTCAGTCATAATGAATTTACATTACAACATAAATACCTTGGTAAACACATTGTACAAGAATTTCGGAATACATTATTTTACATAAATCGCGTAATACAAATTTATACAAAAACAGGAAAAACACTAATGCATATGCAAACTGATCCCGACCTCTATCTTTCCCTTTATGCAATATGTATACTCCCGTATGCCTAACGGGGTATTCTTCAAAGTCCTAAAAATATTTGCAAATTTTGGGTGAGTTTTGTGAACTCAATGAGTGAATATTATTGATGGCTCACTGTTGGCCCATGAATTTTTTTTATTTGGTTAAGCATGATTAAATGTTTTGGGGTCTAGCAAGATTTATTTGTGTTAGAATTAATTGACATGTCAAGGTAAATGAGATTAGGTGACATGAGTTAGGAAATTGAAGTGTTAGAAGTGATAAGTTGCCTAAGGGGTAGTATGGGAAGATCACTTAAGCTTTTAATTTGCAAGGCTAATAAGTAAGGGTAATATGGACATTTTAGCATCATTAAGGGTATAAAAGCAAGAAAAATGAGTTGTCTTACATGGGAAGAGAAGCAAAAACGAAATTGGAGGGAATTAGAGAGAGAGAGTGTCGTTGGTGGAGAGAAGGAAGGAGAAAAATAAGAAAAGTTAGGGTTTTCCATTTTTTTGGAGTTCAAGAGGGTTTTTGGGATTAATTAAAGAAGGAAAAAGCTAGAGGAAGGTTCAAGCTCTCATTTGAGTCAAGAAACCCTTTGGTTGGGTGAAGATTTAAGGTAAGTGAGTTTTAATGTTTTGGATTTGTGAAGTGGTTTTGGTTCAAAGAGCTTAGGAAATGGATGGGTTTAGATATTCTAGGATCAATTTCATGCATTGGGTTCTTTAGGTTTTCCAATTTTTGAATCTTATTGATTTGGGATTTTTGTGTTGTTGTTTAAGAAGATCAAAGGAGGCAAGAGGAGCAAGAGGAGAGGCCCATTTGAGAAAGATTCAAGCAAGGACACTAAGGTGGGTTACATTTTTATACTTGTGTTAATAAGTCATAAAAGTTTTTCAATTAAATGGAATTAATGACTTTTTCCAACTACCTCATAAATGAGCTTTTTATTGTTCTTTAAATGATTGAGAATTTGCCATAAGTTGTTGTATGTGAATTTTGGGAATGAATTGCAATTGCTTTGCAAATATTGTAATTATTGCTTTTGAATGAGTTCAAAATAGATTTTATTATTGGTATGAGATTTTTGGTTGTTGGATTGTGGAAATATGTCATGTGCATGAAAACAAGTTTTCAAGAATGTGCCATTTGGGCACAATGTTTTTAGTTCATGAATTACATGTTATGTGGGTTTGGTCTAGTCCATCCAAGAATTGTCACGTGCACGTTGACCAAGTCAAGGCTTCTCCCGCCTGCCCGCTAGTGGCATGAAGCTCCTTTCAGGACTCCCTCAAGTTTACGACTACACAAGGCCATTATATGGAATTGTGTAGTTCGTCATGTTTATGGACTTACCAAGCCATTTGTGATGTGTTTGTGTGTTTACATGTGTTGACAAGTTTGAAAAATGCTTGACTTATGAGAATTGTGATTTTGGTTTAACAAAGTTAAGAAATATATGTTTTATGGGTTTTTGTGAGATATTGCTATGATTATGAATGATTCAATGGTTTTTTGCTTATTACCGAATATAAAAGTATTACCCACGAGCGTTAAGCTCACCCCCCTCACCTTCCCACCTCAGGTGATGAGCAAGTTAGCGAATGATCGAGATGAGCGCCAAGGCATCACTTAAATTTGCATTTTTGTTCTGTTGATCTTTTAAAGTTAGAATTTGTAAAACAATGCTTCAGATGCATTTTGAGAAATTGTTGCTTTTGTAAGTTGTATTTTGGATTATGTTGTAAAGTGGCTTGAAATGCCCACTAAAGCATTGTAAAAACACATATTTTGATGCAAATGAAATACCTATGCGTTATGATTGTTTATGGATTTTCAAATCTTTGCATGACTATTTTCCAATTTTCATAAGGGTAGGATTGTGTTCTGAATTCAAGTGAAATTCTGGAAAAATCTGGGTAAAATTGATGAAATTTGTCTTCTTGAAAGTTGTAGAAGATCTTTTAATCTTTCCAACGATATGAAGTTTGTGATTTTTGGATGTCAGAACGGAGAGATATGGATGTTACAAGTTAGGATGCTGTATATAGTTTGTGTATGTAATAGCTTTGATAATTGATTGGAAATTGAGGTTTTGATGACCCAATTGAGTTAAGATTTGAGAATTTTGGTGAGATGAACTTGGTGTTTGAGTTGTTATGAAGTGTTTTCGCATTAGAATAAGTGATTTTGGGAGGATTATAAGTAATTATGATGTTAGGATGGTGATTGGAAGCATTGGAGGGCTTTGGGGAGCCCCCATGTCCGTTAAACGGATATGGATGTCCGTTTAACGGACCTTCTCTGGTGTAAAAACACCCTTTGACTAGTCAATGTCTGTTAAACGGACATGGATGTCCATTTAATAGACCTTCTCGTGCCATTTTTGGCCTCCTAAGCCTGATGCATGTCCGTTAAACGAACATTCATGGGACAAACTGTGTTTTGTGACCCCTTTAGAGGCCGAATCAGTTTTAGTGGTCTTCATGAAAGTTGTAGGTCTAGATGTATTCTCTCTAATGGTCTAAAAATTAACTCAATCCGACATCTAGAGTGAAAGTTATGGTGAACCTGCCAAGATAGGTTCAAATCGATTTGGGATATAAGCATGGTCTATTCTTTTGGGCATAACTCCCTCATCCGACCTCCAATTGAGGTGATTCTTAGACCAATAGATTACTAAGACATGTATATTTCTTGCCACAAAAATTTGTATCGTTTGGAGTTGATTTGAGAAAGGTTGCATTAAAGTAAATGAGAGGTCGGTTAGGAGAGCTTGTTTAGGGTATGAGCACACTTAGGCTTTTTAAGCATATCTTGAGCTATAGAGCTCCAATTGAGGTGATTATTGCTTCAAATAAAATTAGAGACTTAGAATTACAACTTCTTTGAAGAAGTGAACTTATGATTTTGGTGATTGATTAGTGTGCGCTCACCACCATTGTGGAATGACAGCAAATGACCTTCAGGGTTTCAAGCACAAGGTTCAGGACTCCGAAAGTTGGGCTCCGGAAACGGGGTCCAGCAGTTATCTTTTTTGTCACAAAAATTTGTATCATTTGGAGTTGATTTGAGAAAGGTTGCATTAAAGTAAGTGAGAGGTCGGTTAAGAGAGCTTGTTTGGGGTATGAGCACACTTAGGCTTTTTAAGCATATCTTAAGCTATAGAGCTCTAATTGAGGTAATTCGTGCTTAAATCAAATTAGAGACTTAGAATTACAACTTCTTTGAAGAAGTGAACTTATGATTTTGGCGATTGATTAGTGTGCACTCACCACCATTGTGGAATGATAGCAAACGACCTTCAGGGTTTCAAGCACAAGGTTCAGGACTCCGAAAGTTAGGCTCTGGAAACGGGGTCCAACAGTTGTGGTATCAGAGCAAACTAGGTTTAGTGATCTCCTAGGAACCTAGGTGGGTAGTTTTTTAAGAATGAAGTGAGCATGCATTATTTTTACATGAACCACATACATTGTTTTAAATGAACAACTTGCATTGTTTTGAATTGTTTTACATGATTTGAAAATGTTTTGCATGAACTAAAGATTTTCAATGGTTTTAAATTGAAGGAGTGAATATGCCGCCTCGAAAAAGAACTCGAGGAGCTGTAGCTTGATCTAGCTCGCATCACGAAAGTACGGATGAATTACATGTCCCGCAGGATGCAGGGACATGCCCTGCTTCTGATTCTGAGGCACTTAGTGTGCAGCATGAGGTGCCTCCACCGCCCCCTCCTATGCCTCAAGTGAACCCGATGGATCCACAATTCTTTCAGGCCTTTGCCCAGGCTTTCACCTATGCCATGGGCCAAGGGTCTCAAGCGTCAGTGCCAGCTCAAGTGGATCGAAGTGGGCAGTACGATAAGCTCCGCAAGTATGGGGCTATTGGCTTCAATGGGACTACAAACCCCGAAGAGGATGAATCATGGCTCAAGAAAATCGAGAGAGTCCTGGTTCAGATGAAGTGCTCTGACGAAGAGAAGCTGGATTATGCGGTCAACTTACTGCAGGGAGATACACTTCATTGGTGGTAATCAGTGCCCCACAATCAGGCTGTGCCTCCAGTGCTGACATGGAGGGAATTTCTGGAAGCTTTCTGGAGAAAGTATTTCTCGAGGGTCTATATCCAAGAGAAGGCTAGAGAATTTCTAAATCTCAAACAGAGGGAAATGGGTGTGAGCGAGTATGAGTTGAAGTTCACCCAACTGTCTTGATATGTGGCTAAAATTGTGGCGAATGAGGAGGACAAGTCCTAAGAAGAGAAGGAACAGTGGAACCCAGGCCAGTCAATGAAGTGGGCAGTTCTAGAGCTGTGAGGAAGGCTAATCCTCCAGGGAGGCCAAAGGGCCAGGCTCAAGCACAAGCCAGGGTATTTTCCATGACAAGGGAGGAAGTTGCAGTCGCTCCTGAGGTTGTCACGAGTATGGCTCAGTTATTCAATTCTGTAGTTTATGTTTTGATTGATATTAGCTCTATGCATTCTTTTGTTTATGCAAGTATGACTTTGCGTGATATGAATTCAGTGCCTTTGGATAGTCCTTTGCTTATTAGTACACCTTTAGGGAGGAATGTGGTAATCAGTCGGGTGTATAGAGACTGTGAGCTAGTTATTGAGGGTGCTAGACTGGTTGTAGATTTGTTGCCTCTAGAACTAAAGGGTCTAAATGTGATACTGGGTATGGATGTCATGGAAAGGTATCATGCAAAGTTGGATTGCAACCTCAAGGAGGTAGGGTTTGACATGGGCAATGGTGAGAAGGTAATTTTCAGAGGAGACCAGAAAATGTCATCGCCAAGAATCATTTTAGCTTTATTAGTTGACAGGATGATGGGAAAGGGGTGTGAAGCCTTCTTGGCGCTTGTTGTGGACACTGAGGTGAATGAAGGGAGGCTAGAAGATTTTCCAGTAGTAAGGGAGTTCCCAGAGGAGTTACCTGGTTTGCCACTGGTGAGGGAAATCGAGTTTGCTATTGACTTGATTCCCGGAACTGCACCCATTTCTATACCACCGTATAGAATGGCTCCAGCAGAACTGAGGGAGCTTAAGGAACAGTTGGAGGAACTGTTAGAGAAGGGGTTTGTACGGCCAAGTTTTTCACCATGGGGAGCACCAGTTTTGTTTGTTAGGAAAAAGGATGGGTCATGGCGCATGTGCATCGATTACCGGAGACTTAACAAGGTGACTGTTAAGAACAAGTACCCTCTGCCTCGGATTGATGATCTGTTTGACCAGTTGCAGGGAGCAAGGGTCTTTTCCAAGATTGATCTCAGGTCAGGCTATCATCAGCTAAGAATCAAGGAGTCTGATGTAAGCAAGATAGCCTTTAGGACTCGTTATGGGCATTACGAGTTCCTAGTCACGCCATTCGGATTGACCAATGCTCCGGCTGCATTTATGGATCTTATGAATAGGGTTTTCAAGGAGTTTTTAGATCAGTTTGTCATAGTGTTCATCGATGACATTTTGGTTTATTCCAAGAGTTAAAAGGGAACATGAGGAACATCTCAGGATAGTGTTGCAGAGATTAAGGGAGAGGGAGCTTTATGCTAAATTTAGCAAGTGTGAATTCTGGCTTCACGAAGTGAATTTTCTTAGGCATGTGATTTCTAAGGATGGGGTACATGTTGATCCAAGGAAAATTGAAGCAGTAGTGAATTGGCATGCACCGACGACAGTGGCAGAAGTAAGAAGTTTTCTGGGTCCAGCAGGGTATTATAGGAGATTTGTTGAAGGGTTCTCGATGATAGCTGCTCCCATGATCAAGTTATTGAGGAACAATCACAAGTTTATTTGGAGTGATGAGTGCCAGAAGAGTTTTGAGGAGCTTAAGCGCAGATTGACAAGTTCTCCAATTCTAACTTTGCCCACAGGAGAGGAAGGTTATATAGTATATAGTGATGGTTCAAAGAAGGGTTTGGGGGTGTGTATTGATGCAAGGAGACAAGGTAATAGCTTATGCCTCACGGCAGCTAAAGCCTTATGAACTGAATTACCCAACCCATGATCTGGAATTGGCTGCAGTGGTTTTTGCCCTGAAGATTTGGAGACATTATTTGTATGGGGTGCAGATGAAGATCTTCACGGATCACAAGAGCCTTAAGTAGTTGTTAAGTCAGAAAGAGCTAAATTTGCGACAGAGAAGGTGGTTAGAGTTAATTAAGGATTATGACTTATTAATTAAGTACCATCCAGGAAAGGTGAATGTGGTAGCAGATGCCTTAAGTAGGAAGTCCTCTATTGCTCATGTTTAGACAGTGTATTTGCCATTATTGGAAGAAATGGTGAAGCTCAGAATAAGTTTGAAACAGGAGGAACCAGATTGTGTGATTGCAAATTTCAGAGTGAGGCCGATACTCAGGGAGAAAGTTAAGGAGTTACAAGCACAAGATGCAGAATTGAGAAAACTTCGAGAAGAAATTCAGAATGGCAAAAAATCTGAAGTGGTAGTGAGAGATGATGAACTGATGATTGTCGGAAGTAGACTTTGTATTCTGAATGTCAAAGAAGTTAAGGATGAGATTCTGGATGAGGCACATAATGCACCTTATGCCATGCACCCAGGTAGCACCAAGATGTATAGAGACTTGAAAGAGCATTTCTGGTGGAAAGGCATGAAGAAAGATGTAGCAGAGTATGTGAGCAAGTGTCTAGTGTGTCAGCAAGTCAAGGCTGAACACCAGGCACCTTTAGGCATGTTGAGGCCATTGTCCATTCCTGAGTGGAAGTGGCAACGAGTGACTATGGATTTTCTGATGGGGTTGCCCAAGACTAGCAGGAAGAATGATGCCATATTGGTCATTATTGATCAGTTGACGAAGTCAGCCCACTTTCTGGCGATTAAACAGATTGATTCCTTGCATGTGTTAGCGAAGAAGTACATTGATGAGATTTTAAGATTGCATGGGATTCCCAATTCCATAGTTTCTGACAGGGATCCTCGATTTACTACGAGATTCTGGGGAAGCTTGCAAGAGACTCTCAGGACCAAGTTGAGTTTTAGTACTGCTCTTCACCCTCAGACGGATGGTCAATCTGAAAGGACCATTCGCACCCTTGAGGGAATGCTCAGGGCATGTGTGATGGACTTCAAAGGAGCTTGGGATGAGCACTTGCCATTGATCAAATTTGCTTATAATAATTCATACCATTCGAGCATTCAAATGGCTGCTTATGAGGCACTGTATGGAAGGAGTTGTAGGACTCCGATATGTTGGGATGAAGAAGCAGAGAGGAAATTGATGGGACCAGAATTATTGCAGATGACAGTGGACAAGGTTAATTTGATTAAGCAACGGCTTAAGGCAGCTCAGGATAGAATGAAGA
>JAOTAX010004439.1:0-13266 GCA_025629825.1 Erythroxylum guanchezii
GTGTGTATTAATTCCGCGATTTTTTGTAGAGCTTATCGAAAAAGATTAAAGATCTATTCAACCCCCCCTTCTAGATCGTTTATAGTCTTTGCTCTTCCTCTTCTGGGCTTCAAGGTTGTTCGCTTAGGATACTCAAAAGCATTAATCTGTGTGCTTTTGAGATCTACTATTCAGAATCAACAACAAAGTAAACAACTTTATTGTCTCTTTATCCTCTGCTTGCTAATAATATCATGATCTTGTCATTTGTTACTTTCGTTTGTTACCAAGGTAGTCCTTATTTGTTACTTTCGTTTCTAAGGTTGGTTTTTGTCCTACATCTGTTTTTTCGTGTTTCGAATTGATTTTTGTGTTGTTGTTTAAGAAACATGCTAGCTTTAAATCTGAGGATTGGATTTTCTATGTTAGATTGTGGTTGTGATATTGGATCTGTTACTGATTATCACCTATCGGTTCATATATGCTTCTGATGATTATTTTTACTTTTGGTTTCCTGTGAGAGGTTTGTGACGTGTAGTCTTTGTTAGATCTCGTGTAGATCTAGTTGTGAGCCAGTCGAGATGCGTAGATCAGGTCTCCTCTTTCTGAGGAAGACCTTAAAATGGCTTCGCTGGTTAGTGCAATTAATGCGTATTGCTTACTCGGGAGCCGCAGCCATGGCAGAGTCAAACGATTCTATTTCCATTGACATGGAGAAGATATATCTCGGTGGAAAGGTTTGGTTTTTATTTCTGGGTTTGTTTCTTACTGTCAATGCACGTATGCATTTGTTTGATTCTTTGGTTCTTACTCAATTCTTAAGTGGGTTATTCGTTAGTTCCCGATGTTTAATGGATTTCAAGATTCCAACTTTATTCCGTTAATGAGTATATTTTTTCTGCTTTTTTCTCTTTCAAGTTCTTCGTTCAAAAGGTTTTGTAGTTGCGACTTTTCTTTTTGGTTTTTCCTTTCAATGATGGGAGATTTTGAGTTAGCATTTCATAACACCGGCACTTGATGTGCATTTTTTCCTCAACTGGTAGCTGTCAAAAGAGTTCTTTCCGATCTTTTTATTCTTTCATGTTTCATTGATGTTCTTGGATTGGTTATTTTTATCACATTAACTCAGGAGGAAAGTACTCTTTGATCTTTAATTTCCCCCTTCGGATTTAGGGTGTTCTTCTGAATGCATTAATCATTCGGTAAGAATGTTATCTTTGCGAAAATTTAGATTGAGTTTTTGATCATCTTGGTACCTGAGTTTTTAACTTTTGAGTTTATCTATAAGTTGGGGAAAGAGCAAGTTGGAATGATAAAAGGTGGGTGTGGTTGGTCCTATTTGTCTGGCGTGTTGAGAGGCCAAATGGAGGAGGATGTTTATGACGGCTGTGATACTAGTCTTCGTGCCCTGTGATGTTATCTTTTATATATTTATACATATTGTGACTTGTTGTGATCTCAAGAATACAAGAGGGAGTTACCACAATAGAGGATCTTGGCCAGGTATGTGCCTCTTCGTTTCTGAAACTGAAGATCTGATATTAATGTTTCCATATAGAACTGCAGGCATAGACCAGATTCTTTTGTAGTGGCATCAAGGTCACAATGGGTTTTCCACAATCATCGACCCAGGTATGTCTTTTCCCATTGTCTAGCTATTCTGTGTGGTCCTTTAAATAAGGATACACTCACCAGTAGATCCTAACCGTATGTGAAGGTAAGGGTGGCACCTTGTCCGCGTTCTTGGTATTTCAGTTTCTCCCGATTATCTGTTGTTATTAAAGTTTGTAACGTTGTTAAATTATCTTTCCCATGTCAATTTAACTATAAAATTAATTCTACAAACTTAACTGTATTTTTAAAATCACACTATTATTATTTTGTTTGTATTTGTGTGTTTTTCCTTTTATTGAGTTTCTTAATAGATTCAGTTTTACCTTATTCTTTTTTTACTTTTTATTTTTATTACTATTATTTCATTATTAGTATTTTGTATTCATATCTTTATTATTTGTATTAAGTATTTTTCGTATTATTATTATTATTATTATTAGTGATTTATTTTTCTTATTTTCCTTTACTTATTTATTCTGAGAACCTGCATCAATGTTTTTTTTTCTATCACATCGGCATGTGGGTCTACCGAAAACAGCTTTTCTACTGTGTAGGGGTAACACTGCATACTATCAGACCTCTCCAGACCCTGTTTCAACACGGGACTTCAGACTGGGTGTGATGATGATGATGAAGATGATGATGACATAATGGCTCGAAAGACCGATTCAGTTTAGGCCGATCTTTTACTATGTTTCTTTTTCCCATGACAATATCCTAATTCTACTTTAAATATGAGTACCAGATTCATCTTTGTCATAATTTCGCATACTGGTCACTGCTTGGTAGATACTCGCTTCACGATTGCTAGGCTGTCTTGGCGCGTTAGTCTCCTCCAATTCCAATATTTGAATGGCATTTAACAACATCCTTACCACAAATAGTATATAACTATAACAATAATATGTCGTATAATGGAGTGTGAAAAAATGTAACAAAAGATGTTGTATAATTGTGATAGTAATTACACTATGCGTGAATTACATTTTGTTAAGACCTTTAACACTGTAACAGCCATCACAAGTTCCATCCTATTTAGTCCACCTTTGGTTACCCGACATCATCTACTAAATTGATTCCCAATTTTATTCAATAACATTGCATCATAATCCAAAAATTCCAATGTGTTTCACAAGTTTGGTAAAACAAACTTCTCATGTTATGAACTAAGTCAAGAAAAATTAGACCTTTGAAAAGTTGGCTATAACAAGAATCTCACCAAAATTTAACACCCATAAAAGATGAATTTAAATTTCTTGACAGGTACAAAAACAAAAATGATCATTCACAGAGGTTGTCGATCCTAAGATACTATAATAGGAAAAAATAAAAGAAAATGAAACCGGAAATATTGAGATGTCTGTGGAAAAGGAAAGACACAAGATTAAAAGGAATACTGATAATGAAGAGATAAAAGAGAACTACTTCACTTGTAAACTTGAGCAACTTGAGAAAAAAAGAAAAGAAAAGAAGATGATTGCTTGGTTAGCCAAGTGAAGAGAGAGTGAAAATAAGATTTCAGAGAAAGTTAGAGCGAGAGCCCATATATTTGTAGAAAAGACATAATGGCTCGAAAGGCCGATTCAGTTTAGGCCGATCTTTTACCAGGTTTCTTTTTCCCACGACATTATCCTAATTCTACTTTAAATATGAGTGCCAGATTCATCTCTGTCATAATTTTGCATAATGTTCACTGCTTGGTAGACACTCGCTTCATGACTGCTAGGCTGTCTTGGTGCGTTAGTCTCCTCCAACGCCATTAGCTGAATGGCATTTAACAAGATCCTTACCATAAATAGTATATAATCATAACAATAATATGTCGTACAATGGAGTGTGAAAAATGTAACGAAAGATGTTGTATAATTGTGATGGTAATCACACTATGCGTGAATTACATTTTAATAAGACCTTTAACACTGTAACAACCATCACAAGTTCTATCCTATTTAGTCCACCTTCGGTTACCCGACATCCTCTACTAAATTGATTCCTAATTTTATTCAATAACATTGCATCATAATCTAATAATTCCAATGTAGTTCACAAGTTTGGTAAAGCAAACTTCTCATGTTATGAACTAAGTCAAGACAAATTAGACCTTTGAAAAGTTGGCTTTAACAAAAATCTTACCAAAATTTAACACCCGTAAAAGATGAATTTAAATTTCTTGACAGGTAGAATTGCCTTTACTTAATGAGAACACGGGTTAAATTACGCTCCATATATACTTTTGGGCACAGAATTTAAATATTTATTGACTAAAAGTATCCATAATAGTTGAACTTCTCAAATTGAGATGACACAAAAAATGTGAAAAATAGATGGCCACAGCGGGGCATCCGTAACGAAAGGCAGCTTAACCAATGTGGAAACAAGTTTACGAGTCAGAACGCATTGCTAATTTCTGTCCCCACTTTTCTTCACAGGAGAGGAGATATGAGATTAAAAGAGTTGAAGAAACATTAATACGGACGGTTGACTTCAACCATATTACACTCGATCTCATAATACTCGAGCACTGGAGAACATGTTGATACAAAGAGTAAGCAATTCTCAGTCGTACAACCTCAAATAAGTTGCTTCAAGTAATTGTAAAAGTCAATTCTAGAATCTGAATCTACAAATGAGTGCATACAGACCAAGTCTAGTTTCATATTTACGCCAAGCGTAGTTGTACCATACAATCCCCGCTCTGAGAAATGCAATGCTGCCCCAAACACATCTCGAGACATGCAATGCTGATTTGGGCTGTTAGATCAATGTGTCACCAACATTTTCAGAACCATATTTGATTCATAATTCTCGTCCAATACATATCTTGGACCTTTCAATTGGGACTCCTAACTTATATGCAACAAGCCCCTTACGAAAGAGAAGTAGAGGAAGAGACATTGATGGGTGCTAAACAATAATTCACATTATTGGAAACGCGTAAGCTTGATAACGGCTGTGTCCAAAGCATCCACATTCGCCCTAAGGATTTTTCTACATTAGCGTTAAGAAACCAAAAGAATAAAGAGATTGAAGCAAGCCAAATTAATTGGTTAATTGGCAATGGAAGCAAAGAAAGAACATACATAACAAATTTGCAATCTTAATATCCTAAAGGTAAGAGTTTTTTAGTTCCTAGTGAAATCAACAGAACATGGTTACACTTGGTTAAGCAGTCAAATCCAATAGAATGAGAAAGTAAGAAAAGTCTACAGGTCCTGTGCTGAAACCTGTAGAGAACAAACAGATGTAAAGGATACAGTTTTCTGGCTAAGGCTTCAATGCCCTTCATCTCCTCATTTAATCTCCAAAAAAGGAAGTACAAAAATATAGTTAGGGTTATAAGTACCCAAAAGGGCATAAATGTTGCACTGTTGAAGACCATGGAGATTAGATAATTAGTATTAAAATATAATCATGTATCCAACATAGGGATATTTTATTTTTAAATAATAAAGCACTTTAGTTATTATTTAAGAATAATGTATTTTTCCTATTGTGAATATTGTACTGTTCTACTAATATAAATAGATAGGTTAAACCTTAGAAATTTTTATGGGTTTTGTGTCCGTGGATATAAACTTTAGAGCCAAGCCACATCATAGCATTGTGTAAAGATTTTCCCTCTCTACTCTTCCTTTCAATTTCGCACTTAATTTTTGCAGGCCTACTACTAGCCGACATATAAAAAAAGTCCTTTATATTCAAATATCAAGAAAATGGTATCTAACATATTTAAGCTACAAAGGTCACCAAAATCTGATTTGCAAACACCTAATGTGTGCCATAATAGAAAATAATAGCACACTTAAAGCTGAATAGCAATATAATACTTATGGAAGAACATGACAACTGACAGAATCAAGAAATAATCATCTCATGAAGGATTAAGTCAAATTCAAAATTTGTACAAGAGTCCAAAGTTCTAACTTCTAATACAACAATTCTTCGCAACCGGATGACAACAGGTTCTCCCCAGTTTTTCCACGAATCACTTACATACCCTAACCATAAGAGACATCTTTTCTCATATTTAGTCATTTCAATATCATGAAACAGAAATTTTCTAAAATATATGCCATATTTTGAAAATTTTAAAATAACCAACCTGAGGCATGAATTTATGTATCTGTTTCCCTTAGTCGCTGCATCAAGCACTGTCAAAGAACAAAGGAAAGAGAAGGAAAGAAACAATACAATAAATGCAACATAATCATGAAAGTGAACATATAAAACTTGAAAGAAAAATAAGGAGAAAAATTAATTATATTCACTTACCAGATTCTTGAAGACGGTCAGCAGCATCTCCAAAACAATTCATATGATCAACTGACCTGCCCGTAACCTAACGATTGCACAAACTTCGCATATATTCTCACACTACGATGAGATTGAAAATGAAAAACAAAATTGAATACGAGAAAACAAAACCTCAGAGAGGGCCAATCGAAGGGAGGCAAAGAGAGAGGCAAAGCTCTCTGCAATAGCAGTTGAGTCCCTCTCAACAACCTTCAGAGCCTGGAAGATCTCATTGCGGTTCAGGACAAGATTCAACTCATTATTCTTATCTTCTTCAAACCCAGGATACAATGATGTCGAACATCCAGTTGGTTGGTTTTTGGAATATATCTTATCTAAAAGATTTTGACATTGATTAACATCACTATCAATACCAGATTCATCTCTGTCATCATTTTGCATATTGTTCACTGCTTGGTACAAATTCGCTTCATGACTGCTCGGCTGTCTTGGCACGTTAGTCTCCTCCAATACCATTATCTGAATGTCATTTAACAAGATCCTTACCACTAATAGTATATAACCATAACAATAATATGTCGTATGATGGAGTGTGAAAAAATGTAACGAACAATGTTGCATAATTGTGATAGTAATTACACTATGCGTGAATTACAATTTGTTAAGACCTTTAACACTGTAACAACCATTACAAGTTCCATCTTATGTAATCCACCTTCGATTACCCGACATCCTCTACTAAATTGATTCCCAATTTCATTCAATAACATTGCATCATAATCCAAAAATTCCAATGTGTTTCACAAGTTTGGTAAAACAAACTTCTCATGTTATGAACTAAGTCAAGACAAATTAGACCTTTGAAAAGTTGGTCCTAACAAAAATCTCACCAAAATTTAACACCCATAAAAGATGAATTTAAATTTCTTAACAGGTACAGAAACAAAAACAATCATTCACAGAGATTGTCGATCCTTAGATACTATAATGGGAAAAAAGAAATGAAATGAAACCGGAAATATTGAGATGTATATGGAAAAGGAAAGACACAAGAATAAAAGGAATACTGATAATGAAAAGATAAAAGAGAACTACTTCCCCTACAAACTTGAGCGACTTGAGATAAAAACAAAAAGAAGACGGTTGTTTAGGCCTAGATAATTTGTATTTTTTTTATAAAGTAAAGAAAATAATGATTTATTTTTATAACTTGAGAAGGTAAATTATTAATTAATAAAATAGTCATTTCAAAGATATAATTCCAAAACTTTAAAAGCAATTTATCATGTTCACGAATATAAGAACCTATAATTATGTAATGCTAATGTTCTAAAATATTTATTTATTTTTTGATACTCACTATTCCATTTTGAATGAAATTTTTATTTTTTTCATCAATTTAAAATTCCACAAGAGATTGAAAAAGGATAGAGATGGAATAGACTTCATTGTTATTTTCTAAAAAAAAATCTATATAAACCATTAATGAATAATAAAATATGTTTATGAACTAGACTTACTAACATTGAAGCAGTTGGACCTCATACATAAGAATGTATAATATTAAAAGGAGATTGAATTTATAAACTAATGGAAGAGGAAATCTAGCTAATTTTCCTAGGAAATAGAAAGAGTAAGTTGAATAAGTTTTGGCAAGCGGACATATATTCAGGAAAGACAAATACTTGACTTCTTACTATCTTCTTTATAGAAACTATCTTGATTTGATACTTAATTGGTCGTATTTGATTTGTTAGGTATTTCAAAGAAAGCTTACTTAGGAATGATTTTTACCAAGAATCAAGGGGTAATTTTGTACATAACATTGAAAATAAGATTTATTTTTGGTTTAACATAGTCTCAAAACGAGTATATTGGAGGTCATATCCCTGTATAAATAGAAGAATTTAATGAGAAGATTGAAAATAGTCTCAAATACGATTATATTCTTTTTCGGAATCAGGGGTAAAGAGACAGTCTTACACATGGGCATGGCAAAGCCTGTGTCACATCTCTATAAATCTGATTTCTCATAATTAACAAGAGTTATTTTTAGACAATTATATCTAACAAGAATTATTTTTAGACAATTATATTTTTACATTTTTATATTTAACAAGAGTTATTTTTAGACAATTATATTTTTAACAGTTAAAAATTAAAATTATTATTCTCTGTGAGCAATATGTCTCTACACACTCTTACTAAAAAGGACAATTATATTTCCACTAGCATTCTTGTAGACATGATAAATTCACAATCATCTCCAAAAAAAAATTTTGAATTCACCATGAAAGTGAATCTTTATATGTCTCGTAGCTTTTTAATTATACATCAAATGTATCAATAAAGGCACTAATTCTAATTAGATGTACTATCATAAGACTTGAACTTTTCAAATTTCATTTACTCCCACTACTTATCTTAAGAGTCATTCTCTTATAAGTATGTACTGAAATAAACAATTTATTCAGTAGGTCTATAATATTATATCCAACATTTTGGATATCTCATAACCTTTCATTATTTAATTTAGTTCTAAACTTAATGAATAATACATGTTTCAACTAAGCATCACATCCCTCAATCATTAACTGTAACTCTTTTAAAGATTTAGTGTTTCATATATTATATGAAATCTTATTAATTGATTCAATTGAAACTATCGAAGATAAGTCATTGCGTTAGGCATAGCTATAGAAAAATAATATTGCATTATATAATATCTCATATTATACTTTTTCATTATATAAATTCATACTCTTACGGAATTTTGTTGTGATGGTATTCACTATAGAATAGCATTTCCTATAGATAACCAAAAATTTAAAACTCACCATATCGTTCTCATCAAAGTGTTTCAGCATTTTAAATACTTTATTTCTACAAAGATTTAAATAATTGAAACTTTCAAAATTTTAAATCAACATTTTATTGAATACATATGATTATATCTCATAAATTCATTAATAATTTAATGAAAAATAAGTATAATCCTTTTATAATTGTTATTACATCTAATACGTCATCATCCTTTCACCAAAGGTTGATTTGGTTATTCTTTAACTTAGCAAGTTTCATATAATCTATAATCAAAATGATGCATATATCCTTGTATATAACTATATGATTCTCATCACATTGATTTGACTAATAAGGTATAAAAGGATGGTCTTAGTTATCCATATTCTTGCCACTTATGTTAAGCATAAGTCTCTTTTGATCCAATACATATAAATTATTTGTATAAAATTGGATCGACTACTTTTGCTCATGCTTTGAATATTTTAGTAATGTTAAATCTAAATTCAGTACTAAATATTAAAAAACATGAATTAGAAATACATATGAAATCTATCATATTTTGTATAGGTAAGAAAAGTCATGCAATCATTTTCTTCTTATGATAACTATTATCATACTATGGTAAAGCTTTAATTGATATCTATGTTTATATTTTTAATAGGCTAAATTAAGCGAAACAATTCCACTAAGGTGGTATACCTTTCAACTCTATTCAATGCAACCTCTTATATCTTGCTATAATGACATTGACGTACATCTTATTTGTTATCATTAAACTTTACGAGATAATAGTCAACTCAAAATATCAATATATTTTGTTATCTATATGATTTTGACATATCTCTAAAACTTTGTCGCTGAATCCTCAACAGGAATTATAGCAAAATTATAAAATAGACATACAGTTTTTCAAAATTAAATAACAACTTTTACATTTAATCAAGAAAGTTCATTAAATTATTTATTTAGATATTAATTAATTAATTAATTAGAAAATCACTCTTTAATAAATTAGAAAAATATTTTTAAATATTTTTAAAAACGCATTTTTTCCTAATTAATAAATAAAAACACATTTCAAATTTTAACCACGATAAAAATCATTCTTGATAAATCAAGAAATTTATTATTCATAAATAAAGAAATAATTTCTAAATAAATGGAATAATCATTCTCTAAACAAATAAAATATAAATTTAATTTATCTCAAACAATTTGAAATAAATAAATTTAATTAAGAATTATCTTTTCTCGTGTGGATCAT
This sequence comes from Erythroxylum guanchezii, assembly GCA_025629825.1. NCBI lineage: Eukaryota > Viridiplantae > Streptophyta > Magnoliopsida > Malpighiales > Erythroxylaceae > Erythroxylum > Erythroxylum guanchezii. The sequence goes on from JAOTAX010004439.1 coordinate 9,917, forward strand.
TTAGAAATAACATCTGTACTAATTAAGGATAAGGCTAAGTACTATTGGAGCTCCCTGTACTCTATGTATCGACAAGATTTTTACTAGATATTGTTGTTGTTATTATTAAGAAACACATTTCTTAATTATTTAGAAAAAAATTTCTTAATTTTAAAGAATATAATTAATTAATTTTAATTTAATTAAAAATAATTAGTTGTATCTTTAAAAAACAATTTTTTTAAAATTTAACCAAGAATCAATTTAATCATTAATCTTAACCATATCAAGAAAAATAATTAATTTAATTTTTTAAAATTTTTAAAATTTTAGAATAATTTTAAATTTATGTTCAAAACAAAATTTAATAAGATTGCATTAATCCTAAACCCAAACAAGCCTTAAAATAGGCTTGGAACACCTTGCTCCAATACCCAAACAACCTTTATCCTAGAGTTAGGATATCCTTTATCCTTTACCCAAACACACCCTTCTTCAAGTTTGGAAACCCTAATTTTATAAGATGCCAAAACCTTAGCTACCGCCATTCTTCTGCTGTTGATGAGATGCTACTGGCCATAGGAAGCCACATCACCGCCGACAGCTTCTTGTGTGTTCCACCGTCCTTGCCGCTGCATGAATCTGCTGCAACCTTTCTCCGACCAACGGCAATGGCTTCATCATGCACACGCCTTATTTCCAATCGCTAACAGCCCTCTCTCGATTCCAGCGGCACTTCACACCTCCATGCCACCATTGGAAATGCTTATTCGGAAGCTAGTAGCTTATTCAGTTGTAGTTTCAGCCTTCTCCAAGACTCAGAAAATCATCACAACCAAGCAACCAACACACAAAACTCGAAACAAGACTAATACTCGTCACACCCTTCCGATGCTTTTATTGTTCTGGACTTCCATATTCGTCTTGTAAATGAGCTTTTCATATTTTGAGTTTTAAAATTTTTGAATTTTGTGCTTTGTTGTTTTTAAAATTAACGAAACTAATTTCATTTATTTGTCTAACTCTGAAACAAATTTTGCAATCATATTAAAAATTCAATTCCAAGTTTTGATCACTAAAAATAGAACAATTTGATCAAATCATAGAATTAAAGTAGACACTAATACCATTGTTGAAAATTCGGGATGAGATTTCATTCCGATCGTAACGAAATAATTACAATTTTATTTTTTTATTTTTTAAAAATCAAGATCATTCTAATTATATAAAATATTTAACACATAAATCATAATAAATCATAATAAAGCGTTAATCTTAATTCATACATTATTCTAAAAGTTGATCATTTTTTTGTCGTTTCTTTTAAACCATTTCTAAAATTAGCTCATCTCAACTACCATAATTGCGCAAGTATTCGACTTCTAGCGATATCTACAAAATAAATTGAAAGAAGTTTGCAGCTCTTACGTAGAAAGTTAAGCAAGAAGTACTACCTCTATTAGAGTGTAAGTTTATTTATAATAAATTTTGGACATTTTAGTAATTTAATTAAAATTAAATTTTAATTTTAAATTAAACTTTAATTAGATTTACAAATAATTATAATTAAATACCAATTATGCCCAAATAAGATTCAATATCTCATATTGATCTTTATTATTGAATATCTCATATTTAATCATAAAATTTCTTAAACTTTACAATCAAACCCGTCTTAATAAAATTTATCTTTGCTCTCTTCAATTTTTTATGTGAGATCCATTAGGTTTTCAAATATGTTGGCAATTGATATAAATTATAGTCGTAAATCATGTTTAGGATTAGGTAAATTAAACTCCTTTAATTTATTTTTAATTCTCATAACCACCTAAATTTTTAGGAATGTTAAAGTGGTTTTCACTAACCTTTTTATACATGATATTTTCGTATAATTCAATCATTTTATCATATAATGTTGCGATTAGACATAAAGCATATAAGGCCAAAGATTTTTTGAATCAATAGTAATCGAGATAACAGAACATTCTCTTTCATTACTTAGGGTTATGAATCATATCTTGATTACTCAACTACCTCCATATAGTTTATATTACATTGAATGAATACCGACTGAACTACCCATTATTAAAATAGATCATAAGTAGTATTAAAAACATAACAATCCCTATACAAGATAACTTTAGAGACTTCAAGTTAAAGTTTATACAATTATCAAACGAGGATTTCCATAGATATACAAACAATGTTCCAAATAGATTTCTCATATGGGTCTTGTTCAGTGAACTTATTCTCTAACAAGCACTCACACGTTTATTTAAGCATTTTCATACTTTAGTTTATGAGATCGACTACTTCCTTCATAAGAAAAAACATAATATGTGCCAATCTTTATATATTTTGTTAATGTTCACTCTTAATAGAACAATAACTATGAACAATTTAGGGATAATAAATAAATATAATACGAATCTCATTATAATTTCATTTGCAATATATAATTATCTCATAGACTTTATAAAATATATCTAAATATGTACAAGATAAAGAATATCTTTAAATTATTTTGTCATTAAACTACAACCAATCGATTGGCTGTAGGTCATAAATCAACACTTAATAATTTTCAACATACTCAATACCTCTGTATGGATAAAGAGATACCAAAGTATATAATTAAACTTTTTTATCAAATTTTTTTAAAATATCACCCTAAAAAATAAACAACTTTTCATTCCAAAACAAATTAAAAGTTGTGTTTAGCATCTTAATATTGAGATTCAAAATTAAAATTAAGATTGTTAGTTTTAATTCCCAATTATCCAAAACTGACATAAAATCTTCATACAACCCAATTTTTCACTAAATTATAAAATATGTAATTTTATTCTCATAAATAAAATAAAATCAAGAATTTTTTAACAAATCTAATCGTGTTGACTATTTATTGAAATAAATTTATGATAATTCCTTTTTATTGACCTCAATTGTATCAATTTTTTACAATGTAGAAATTTGGGTCAATTTACAAAGCAAACAAAATAGCTTTAAAAGAACAATTACCATAAATTTTGCACCAACTCAGACAAAGGCTTAATCATATGCTAAATGACCTTGATATTTCGATCAATCATTCAAACTAAATAAGTTGCATTATTTAAAATATCATTGTTCAGCACCAAAAGTATATTGATATGGGTTCTCTTTAAATCATGTCATATCAACATAATTTGAAGAACCAAGGCATTAAGTTTAACTTTTGGTTTAGATTGGTAGCGGTTTTTTTTTTCAGAAAGTAAAAAATTGCATTACTCTTTTGGTAGGTTGTCGTTAGCTTACAAATTTAATCCCCTACTTAAATTGATTTGTAGTATAGTGAAGTAAGGGTATCGTCCCACAGAGATCAAAACACA
>JAOTAX010004553.1:0-13258 GCA_025629825.1 Erythroxylum guanchezii
AAGAGAGTTGGTGGTTGGAGCTTCCATTGGAGCTGAAGATCTCTTCATTTAGTGAAGGATCAAGGTAAGATCTTTTTTAATCTTCGGATCTTTGGAAGGATTCTAGTTTAAATATGCTAGGATCAAGTTCAGTGATTTAGCTATGTGGGATCCTTAAGTCGATTCCTATTAAATAAAATTTGGTTTGTTTTAGGAAACCAAGAGGATCATAATCAAGAACAAAAGGGAAAGACAATCTTGCCTTGGAGCTTTGGCAAGCAAACTTGGTGAGTGATATATGTATGACTATTGTGTAAATGAGAAGTATGCCTAAGTGCGTAAATGTTTGAATCGCTAAGCTACGATTAGGAACGTGGACATTATGAGATCATATGAAGTTAGAAAATAGAAGATGAGAAATTGAGTTATGATATAAAGTAACCAAGTGTTCTTAAAGTGTAAGCTTATGAATAAGTTAGACACATACTAAGGGTAAAGAATGAAAAGAGAATTTTAGAAATGTCATGCGCAAATGAAATGTATGAAACATCTATGACTGATGAAATGGGAATGAGCATAAAATGTGTTCTAGAACATATAACCGGGATTGTCATTGAATATACATTGTACATAGTCTACATAACTGTTTGGGCATAAATGAGTGTTGTAACGATTGTGATTTGGGTATTGCATAAATGGGCTATGCAGGTCTAGTAATTGCATTCAGGCGTTCCCAGACTTAGAAAGCAAATGCTAATATGGAGCATGCTGTGAGTGGACCGAGATGGTCTCATTTGATTAATTGCCTTGTTTCATTTTGTATAAATGACTTATTGAAATGTGATCGAATGTATTTGTGTATGTTGGATGCCGGAAAGGAGATCCGATGACTGTGATTTTTGAATTGGAATATTGAAGTGCTATTGAATGTGAACTGGGTAAATTATATGTACGCATGTGACTGTGAAATTTTTATATGGATTAGTTAGTGACCGATTATATCAATGTGATTGTGAAATGTGATCCAAATGTGTAATTGCATATAAATGAAATTGTAAATTCGTCATTTTAATGTGGAATGCCAGATTAAGGTCCGATGAGATGTGAAAATGTTGAAATGGGATATGTAATTGTGAGTTATGCATTCTATTGCAACAATGCATGAAATATAAGGGCAGTTGTGACCAGAGTAGCCACCGATAGAGCAGGGAAGAGGGATTGGTGAAAATTGGAAATTTTTACGTTGTTAGTGAAAATTGGGACTTAATTAGTTAATTTAATTAATAACTCTACTGTAGTTATTATTTTTAATTCATTAACTTAATAAATAATTTGGTTAATTTAATTTGTTAGGCCAATAAATGTTAGGGTTAACATATTTGTTAACTTAACAAGTTAATTAGTTAAGTTAACTAAAATTAAAGGTAATTAAATATAATGGGTCCTACAAGTAAAAGAATTAATAAATTTTTCACATACGATGTGACAGTGTAAAACTCACCAATGCAACAAAAAAATATAAACATTTGTTAGGTCGTTGCTGATGTCGTCAGTTTATGTTATTTTAAAGTTATATTCAAATGTTTGAATTTAATTTATACTCTCTGAAATGTTAAGATTAAATTTGTCAAAAGATGTAGCATTATGATCAAAAATGACTCTTTTATCTTTTCAAAATTAAATTAAACCGAACTAAAATCGGGTCAAACTATCATCTTTAAAAATGCTTCTAATTTTTACGATCCATAGGGCAATAATAAAACGTGCGATGGTCCCAAATTGCAGCTTGGTGTTGACTATAGAACTTCCACCTTAAGCCCACTAATTGAGCTGGGCTATTCTTATCATTTCATCTAAAGCGTAATGGAACCTTGGGCTTGGATCCAGATTCAGATAATAGGTTACTCGGTCTTAACTTTTACCCCTAGTATTTGAATCGAAACTTTAAAAAACTTGTCACTTCATTTCGTTGAAAGGGTCGTATCAAAACAAATTATTGAAAAAATTTCAAAACTATTGACTGCTATAAGATAAAAAATAATGTAGTTCCGAAAATTGCATGAACCAAATACTTAGTATAATATTTAAATTTTAATCTAACTGGAATCATAATAAATTAATACTATTAACCCCCCCTCTTTCAACACTTGCCTCCTCCGCTTCAATTTCCTCGTCCAACTCGATTTAGGTTTTAAACTCAGCTCTGTTAACTCACAAAACCATCACATCTGAATTTTAAAGCAGCAACTATCGACCCCAAATTCATCTTCCTAGAGTTGAATCCTCCATCCAACAGTGCAGGAGCGGTATAGCTTTATTTTGCAATGAACAACGTTACAGATACTTTTTTGAGTTCCAGCAAATATTTTCCTAACTGTTAACAATTAACAGAAAGGCGAAATGTAATACAGCAGATGACAAGTAGCATATCTTGCCTGACACATAATTTATGTATTCTGGTTTGGATTAGTTCTAATGGGCAGTCCAAAATTTCTTATTAACTCTCAGATTTAAAAAGGCCATTCCTTGAGAATACACATCTCGTCAAATAAATTCATGTGGTGAGATAGATGCCTGGTTTTAGTAACGGAATCGTGTATGGGTTTTCATACAGGCGCCATCTACAGAGGGCCTGGAAAGGTGCCATTCTCCCTTTGTTCATTCCACCTCTCTACCTGCAGCAACAAATAACAAACATAAAGCAGCATTAACATCACCGAGGCCATCTACCTAACATTAAAACTGGAGCAAACTGGAAGCTATCCAAGTAATCACACACAGAAATCACATCCAAGAGAATACTCTTCATTTGCCTTAATTTGAAATGATTTAGATTTTTATACTCATCATAGATCACCACAAGAACAAAAAAGTTTATACAAATATGTGTTGTGATTTAAGCAATTCAAGTACAAAAGAGAAGAATAACTATAACAGTGAATCATCAAGTGTCCAACTTGCAACGAGAAATAGGCACATATGACATGTTAGCAAGAGGCGTCATAATTGAATATCAATATATTGGGTGACAACTAGCTCTCTCTCTCTCCCCCTCCGCACAAACTGAGATGCAAAATTTGAGATGATGCACTAAGTTTGCCAGATATGCTTTAATCTACTGAAAATTTCAATTATTGCTGTCCTGACAATTGACATGAATAACTTCTATAACCAATTTACAACAAGCACCACTCATACATCACAAACATTAGACTATCCCATAAGAACTCCAAAGACATACCCATTCACCAGGGCAAAGAGCACGATAATATTTGGCAAACTTGTCACACTCTGGAGCACCTTCACCCTTAGCAGCAACACACCTGGATAAGATCACAGGAAGCAATATTCTTTACCAGATAGACAAAAACATGCAGAAATAGTTACAGAAAATTTAAGTCTTACCGATGATACTCGATGTATCGAGTAAAGCAATGCCTAGTTTGATTTGTGGTTGGAAAGCGGAAATCAGCAGGTGCTGTCTCAAGCTGAAAATCAATCAAGCAAATCCTTACGAGAGTGACCAAGGATGAAGCATAGACAAGAAAGGCACTTCTATGGAGGAATTAAATCATGCATAAACATTCTTGGTGGTCATACCTTTATCTCAGGCTTCTCTTCAGAGGTTTCTCCTTCATCTGATTTTTCCTCTTCAGCTGTCTCATTATTTTCCTCAGAGGAAGCAGGGGCAGCTTCAGTACTTTCATTGGAAGCCGCAGGAGCAGCTTCAATACTTTCTTCAGCAGCAGCAGTTGTAGTTTCAGTACTTTCTTGAGCCGAAGCAGGTTCTTCAGTTTTTACTTCAATAGCAGCTGCTGGAGCCTCTTCAGCGTTCTCTTCCTTGCTCAATTCCACAGGTTTTGAACCCACATCTGATTTTCCATCTTTATCCAACAAATATTGCTGCAAATGAAAAATACAGACAACAAATTTGATGTAAGGCGACTGAAAACTGGTTTAGACAATTTGATGTAAGAGTCTGCAATATTGAGTAAGCCAAAAGGGAGCAAGCCTGAAAGTCAAAATCTCAAGAATCAAACAACCAATGTGAGCAATCATTAGAATCAAGAATAAAACATAATTAGGTAACAGAATTGTGATCTAAAAATTCTTTGCCATTGAAAATTCAGTACGAGATCTCAATCCATAACTATTAAATGTGTGCAAACTAGAGGACATTTTCTTAGCTGAAATGCCAACTATATGGACTGCGACTTACTACTCCCATTAGCATTTCCATCTAACTCCCGTAAGAATTGGGGAAAAACATAATTAAACAGTGAGGTCCTTTTCGCTTCCATTATATTAAATTTAACTCTTGATCAGTTCGCAATCTTTCAGAAGTTGCATTAAGTCCAACAGATTGCACCAATCAACCATCAATCAGTACAGACTCAACTCGTTAACTTAATCTACCAATAACACAGCAAACCAATGAAAGCTGCAAATTTTTAGACCGAACCAACATTAATCTCCTAAGAAGTCATAGATCGGAAAATGATGGACAGGGATAAGAGGATAGATGCTCACCTCAGAGAGAGAAGGAGCGGTGTCGGTGGCCATTCGGCGGAGGAGGACAAAAACTGCAGAAGCGAACGCAGCGGAAGAGAAAGAGGGTGGTGGTGATTGGGCTTAGGGTTTCTAGAGACTCTCAAACTTAGTCCATCCACCGTGTCCCACGTGTGCTGCCGCCCGTTACTGCTAGTCAATTGTCTTCCGAACTGGGCCTTTGACTGATTTGGGAGCGAGAAAGAGGCCTGCGTTGGATCCTTTTTTTGGTTATTGACTAAGCGCCTTGTTTCATTGATCTCCCCCAAAGTCGAAAAGTACGGACTCACCTTCATAATTTCCATCGAAGTAAAATAGAATTTTCAAATTTCTATGCAACTTAAATGTTATTATAATTCTATAATTAATGATAACTTTATTTAATCTTATTCAATGTGACAATTACTTTTTAAGTTTGATGCTGTTAACAATTTTTTACATAAGAAATTAGTTTGCATAAGAACATTAATATTATATTTTAATTTAAAATATCAAAACGTTATTAATCTATTTGAAATTTCGTGGAAAAAAAAGTGTGGAACAATACTTGTTCTTTTCCTAAGATTAACATTCTTTCATATGTAGAAGTTTAGCATATTTGACACGCTTCTCTTTTGTATAAATAATTTTCAAAAAATTAATTAACTGCATAAATTTTATTTTTAGATTTAACCTATAAGTTAAGTCTACTACTGTGGAGTGTCAATTAAGCTAATATAACATAAAATATTAAAAAAGTATAAAAATAACAAAAAATGAAGCAATGGGAATTACTTTCGTAACTAAAGTTTTTTTTTTAATCATTTTAATAAGATATTGTAACTAAATTAAGAATAGTTAAAATTAGAGATGACAATTTAAATAGAGTAACTCCAAATCAACAAGCTTAACATAAATTAATAAATTAAATTCAATTTGATCGATCTTCGAGCTAGGTTCGGATTTTTTTTTAAAGCTTGAGCCCAATTTGGTGCAAAAATTATTAGAAAAATAATATTATTTTAAGTAAAACAATGTCATTATTCTTATTTTAATTTTAAAAATAAAAAAAGAATTGGCCAAGCTTCGGGTCGTGTAGGCTCAATTGAACTTAAGCTTGAGCTTAAACTGGGCACGTTGGGCCTTATCAAACTTCAAACTAGGTCAGGATTGAATAAAAATTTTTCAGACCGAGGTCGATTGACTATTGCCAACTCTAATTGGCATGACATAGCAAGAAGAGTAACATAGTTTGAGCTATAAAAAATAAAAATAAAAATAGAAATTGTGAAGCTTGGCCAAAAGGAATAGTGTACTTAGAATCTAATGCAAAGAGGAGACCGTGGAGAGCATAAATAAACATATGTTGCTACTGTCCTTCAAAATTTTAGAAAGAATTCAAGAAGAAACTACTATCCCTCTCTGTAACCAAGGTAACATTAAATATTTCTAGTGTTCAACGTGTATCAAATAAAAGTTAACCACAAATAGGATGCAAAGAGTATAAGAATGCTCAAATTTCTATTAGAAAACTTTATTTCTATTGGTTATTAATTAATTAAATGAATTAAAGTTTAGTAAAAAATGACACCTTATTAAATTTACTATAAATTGTTATTAAATTTCTGGCACTTAAACAAATATTACAGATATGAAATTTTCTTCAACTCGTTAAGAGATGTGTATTAAGAAAGGTTAAAAAAATTGATAAAAAGTGCAAATCACTCCTTTTAACATTTAACAAAAAGATATCAATTAATCTTTCTTATTTGGAAAACGGATTATGTGTATTATATAGATGAAACTATTACAAACATTCCAATGAATTCTAGGCTATTAGTTGAACATTTATGATATAAAAATACTAAGGAACCTAAACGTAGTATAGGGAATATGTCATCAGATAAAAAAGCTAAAATAAGTTATAAACTCCATCTTCATTGCGTGTCCATCAAGAGAGTATGCTGCAATTTTTTTGTATAGATGCACTCACAGATCAGGTTAACAATCCTGTCTGCGACAAGGTATTTCGCTTCCTTCTTATCAGTGAATCATTTGCTATTACGCTCCTTCCAGATTATGTAAATGGTGAGGGTGAAGGTTGCTTTATAAAGAGAGGCGTTAGTTTATCCTGGCTTGGAGTTTCTAATGATCTAGTGTAATACGTGCTTCCAGTTGTATTGAAAATTATTTTGTGGTAACAAGTGCAATATTCTCCAAATCGCTTTGGGACAGTTACATAGAAAGAATAGACGGTCCCTGTCCTCCGTTGCCCTGTTACAAAGTACGTAAGTATTATCAGCTATGTTGCCATGCCATTAGCTCTTAGTTTGAAGCCTATTCTTGATTGCAGGCCATGTGATAAAGAAAGCCTTGGGGCTAATGGGATTTCTCTATAATAGATCAAACCAGGGGACGGTAGTATAACTATTGGAAAACAATTGATAACATGAGTGATTAGTGAATTGGCTATTCCGGTTCAACACTCATATAATAGTAGCCTCATTCTCAATTGAAGATAGTTGAGGGAGGTGTACCGAGAGGGATGAAAACCTCTAAACTCACCTTTCCATTCTCCATTAACAATCAGTGAGGATACTTTGTGATTAAGAGGCACACGATTCCTTTTTTGCTGAAAAGTAGTATATTGGATGTTAGGACTGATATCGAGCTAATTAGAACCATATCTATATCCTTTCTCCATTCCCGATCTAGTATTTAATGCATGGATAAATGAACTCCCTCATCTTCATCATTTGCTTAAGCAACTACTGATTTTTTTCCCCCAAATTTGTATTTCTTAAGCGATTCCTGATTTGGCAGAATATTATCGCCAATGTTTTGATAAGGTATAAAGGCACCTTACGTAGTGTTAACTATACCTGATAGTAACAACTTGAGACATTCAGCCAGTAACTTTAAGATGACCTTATAGATGGTGTTGCAGCAAGAAATTGGTTTGAAATAAACAAAGTATGAGGATTTCCTTTTTTTTGGAACCAAGCAGACATATGTGTGGTTTATTTCTTGAAGTAGCCTAGACGATTAAAAAAATTTAAGGACTGCTGTAATGAATAGCTCCCTAGTAATAGCCCATGTCTGTCGGAAGATTTTCAGTAATAGGTGAGATCGACTCATCCTTGACACTCTGTTCAATGTTACACTCAAAGAGATGATGCACGTAGGGGCTTAGAGAAGTTACTGCGTCAGTTCCCATAAGAGCCAAGAAATGTTCTCTGGCTAACTGCGGTAGGTGATTATGCTTAATGTATTCTCTCCCAATGCCATCTTAAATCATAGAGATTTTGTTAAAATTTCGATAAGCAAGCAAAGAAGAGTAAAAAAAATTTGGTATTAGAGTTGCAATCATGCAACCAGTTTAATTGAGGCTTCCGCTTAAGAATAGAGTTGTGAACTGTGAGAGCATCCTAGTATTCCTCAAGACATGTCATCTTTACCTATCTAAATGCCTCATCGTGAGGAGATTCATAACAATTTCTTTGAGCAAGCATAAGTTTCTCTTTGAGTGTGTAAAGGTTGAGATCTCTGCTACACAAAAAGTTTTTAATTGAACCTTTTGTTCTTTTTAGTTTGTATATAAGCTAATATGATTTAAAGCCTACCACCTCAAAATTTCAGTAACTGTTAAGAAGGTCATGAAATCCTTCCATACTCGTAAGGCTATTAAAAAATCTGAACGGGGCACTAGTTGATCTATATTTTGTTAATCTCTGAATCAGCATAAATGAATGATCAGATATGAGGTTTTCCCCGAAGTGCACAAAAAAATTTAGGAATTAGGCAAACCATAAAGAATTCACGAGGATTCAATCTAGCTTCTTTTGAACCAGTAAACTATGATGCTAATTGTTAGAACATGTGAGAAATCTGCCAGTGCTACTGAGATCAATCAAATCAACATTTAAGAGGAAGCTGGAGAGTACTTTAGTCTGACAGTGATTATACTGCCTTCTTCCCTCAATTTTTGACAAGTTCAATGAGTAATTAAAAATCACATACTATAAGCCATAGGATATGTGAATTCCCAGCTATTTATTCTACAGATCAAGCCAAAAATTATCACGTTAGAAGCTGAAATTGGAGGCATAAACAAGCGAGATGACAAACTTAATATCAGTATTACACATATGGCATTGAATATGCAATAATTGATCAGAGTTTGCTAATACTTGTACTCTAATTCAAGCTATATTATATAGACGTAAGATCCTGTCATTGTAATGGAGCTATGGTTAGAGAAAAGGTCCCAACTAGTGCCAAAAAAATCTTTCACCAAAAAGTGTAAGAGGATTCTTTATTTTAGTTTCAAGGAGACCAACTAGCATAGGTTTATTGTTCTTGATCATAGCTTTCACCACTAATTTTTTTAAGAGGGTCATTGAGACCTTTAGTGTTCTAAAATAGGATGGACATAGGAGGGGGATTCCCCTGTATTTTTCATTTTTTCCCTTCTTCCGAGCAGACCTCATTTTAGCGTTTGTAGACTATAATTTGAATTCATCAACATCTAAATTATTAGGCACTAAATCAAGGGAACAATGATCAGTTGTTATGCTTGCTAGTGTAATCTCCTTCTTGGATATCTCACTTGTGCATGGTTTAGTTTCATGCAAAGTTGCATCATTATGAACAGGATCTGCTTCTAAGCTGCAACTCTCAACTTGGATAGGGACATTTGGCAACGAGTTTAGGTTCGATACATTTCCATCCTCCTCAATTACCACTGCATTTTGATTCAACACATTAGTGTGTATGAACCTAGAGGAGCTTGGCAAAATCCCCTTTTCGGTTTCTTACATAAGTTGAGCCTCAATCGTTGCTTCATTTGCTTGCTCTAGAAGTGGTATAACTGTTGTAGAGTCCATTAATTTCTCCTGCCATCCAGACTTGAAATATTTACCCGTAGGAGTCCATTTTTTTGTGGAATTACTCAGCCTCTATAGATAGGAGATATGAATCTCATTTTTTTTCCAACTCTCCCAATCTTAAAATTGACAAGTTTTCTGGAAGAGGAGCATTTTTGGAATTTCAACACACAATTTTGCATAGCCTATCGTTTGCTTGGTAACTGTTTGTATATCTATACATACTGGTTTTCCTAAGGAGCTAGCAACATAAGTTAGCCCCTCAATCGTCCAGAGTTCCATAGGTAAGTTATGAAAATGCACGCATATTGGCAACACGTCAATTTTACTCCGAACTAGCTCTATACCTAGTTTCCATTACTGAGCAAACAAGGGCTGATCACCAATATGTTAAGGCCCTTACTTAACAATCTTGGATAAATTAGTTTCATCAATGAACTTGAAAAGGATGGTGCCATCCTCCCTAAGCATTACTTTATCCAGTCCTTTTTAACCCCAATGAGCCTTTACCCACGCATGAACAACTAGGAAAGCAAGTCTTTTTGACCAGAAAAAACCAATTAAGGCAAAGGACCATGATTTAGCTCTAGCCTGCAGTAGTTCTATATAAGGAGATATAATGCCATCTTTGACCATATTTTGATAATGTTTGAGTGCTTTTTTGTTATGGTAAATAGGTATCTTGTTTCTCCATGCATCAACTGCGTTAGGATCACCAGAAGGATTATACCTTCCTTCTTGTCGCTTTAGAGAGAGCTGGAAAATCCTCCTTAAAGTGGGAGGGTTCTCCTTCTTCCAAGGCCATTTAGAAGCCTGAAATAGAGCCTTCCTATAAGGCAAGAGCCTCCACCAACTCTTAGTCGATGGGGAACCAGCAGAGGCAAGGTCAAGAGACACGGGAAGTTTTTTCCAAAAGTGGAAATACTTAACTTATTTTTCCCCGTATAAAACACCCATAACGTAACATCTCATTCTCATCTTAAGGGTTAGAACCCTAGATTTCTATAATTAAGAAAATAGTAATGACAGATTAGAAAAATGCATTTCATGCTTATGTATAATGTTAGCATACAAACACGTGAAATTTGATTATTGTACACATTAAAATGATTGTTCATGTACTCTTTGACATTTTCCTTGTATAATTGATCTATAAATGTGATTATATTTGGAATTATGAATTGTAAGTGTTAAGAATTGATTGGGGGAGTATATTTATTGACTCAAAATTTTTAATGAAAATTTAGGAAAATTTTGAAATTTAAGGGTATTTTTGGACTAGGAAAAATATCAAGTGGCAGAATAATTGATGAATAGTAGTAGAAATAAATGTTAAATGGAAGTAAATATTTTAATATGTGACATTAAGATTTAATGACAAGTATCATTGAAAATTGAGAGAAATTTGGGTTGAAAATTGGAGACAAATGGACTAGTAGATTAAAAGACCAAAAGAGGACCTTGAGAGAGTGACATATGGCAAATGACAAGTGTCACTTACCACATCACTTATTTAAATCATGATTTTATTAAGTGAACGACTATATTTTGGTCTTTCACTTGCTAATTACGATACATACTTCTTTCATCTCCATCTTCTTCATTTTCTTCACATTTCTCTCCTTCATTCACGACCATCCCACCTCACCCTCATCATGTTGATGTTTATTCAATAGAAAACATTGCAAAGATACTATATGTACTTAATTGACATATTCCAGGATATGAAAGGTTTAAAATGATTATGATATGATTTTGTATTTTTTATGTATTGAATTTTGGTTTGATGGATTATAATTAGTAATTTAGAGTTAATTTTTACAATTGGAAGAGTGATGAATTAAAATGTACATTTAGTCTAGGAAGAATTTCAAGTGGTAAGATGAGTTGACACATGAAAAATTAGGATGACTAAGCCTATAAAATGAGTGACATTTGACATAGAAAATTAAGTGACTAATGACAGTAGTGACTGAATGACAAATGACCTAGGATTTTGATGACATTTGGCAGCCACATAAGAGGACATGGAGTTTATCTCCTTAAATGACATATGTCCTTTTAAAAAAGGACACCTTGCACCAAAAGGCTTAAGCAAATGCAGAGTCACTCATCTTTCCTAAAGTTTCTATTGCATGCTTTCTTCTCCTTTCCTCTCACCATCGAAACACCCGCACCTTCACATCTCTATGTTTTGCCTATGTTTGTGTTCAATTACCACACCAAATCCATGCTTTTACCTTTTATAAAGATAGTTATAGAACTAGATCATTGTTGTACTTGCTGTTATCTTTTGATCTTTGTTGAAAACCATTTTATTTCCACTTTGTTCTTGGAATTGTGCTGGCATGCATGGAAGGCTAGGTTAGCTTGATAATTGAGGAGGCAATTGAGCTGATCAAGTAAGTGAAAGACTAATCTCTTGTTATATATGTTAATAGAACTTAATGATGACTGAATTGGAGATGGATTGATTGTGATATTAGAGTGAAATGAGTGCTAGAAAATGATGCATAAATGATAGCTTATTTTCTATTTTTGCATGCATGAAAGACAATAGTTTATAAGTTGCCAAATGAATGATTTTGAGTTGGAATTGGAGATGAATTTGATGAGGAATTGAAGTACAATTAAGGTGTACATAAGGTATAATTAATGGACTGTTATAAAGGTGTTTGAATATGAAAATTTGAGGAAAATTGGATAGTGCACCTTGGGGCACTCATCCCACAATCATGGGAAGGTCCCCCACAATCGTGGCTAAAGCTTTGAAATGATAATTTCGGTTTTGTGAATTTGTTGAACCAAATAAGGATAAGTCACTCTACATTGGTGTATTTGGACTTGATTAAGGCTTGAAATGAACCTAGATTGTTGCATGATTAATTGGTTAGGGGTTCGATAAGTTTAGGTTGTTAGTTGATGTCATTACTTAATGAATGGATTGTCTTGATATCAATGTATTTAAATCTAGAAATTTTGAGTTGTTAAAGGAATAAAGGTGTTCTTATGAATTCAAATATGATCCAAAGGATATGATTAAGGTGTATTAGGTATGAATGAATGAGAATTGGGAAATTGTGTGAATGTATATTGCTAGAAAAGGTTGACGAATGTATGATTGCTGAGTTTAGAGTAATCAAAATTACTTAAGGTATAAACCTGAATGCAAAGTGGTACTATACAAGCTATAATAATTGAACGGTCAAGACTTGTGAATAAGAATACATACCCGAAAAGGTCAATTAAGCATGCATTGAACATGACACAAATACATGTTCATGATTGTATATTCATATGATTGAACAAATTAGTGAATGTGAATTATATGTGGATTGCTTGACTATAGGAGCACAAGTTGATCGCCAATACCTAAACATTTCCAGATCATCAAATCAATAGCTTTTCTGGAGCGTATTGTGAGTTAATCTAGATGTGTAAACTTAATTATATGTGCTTCTGTAACAGCTCAGACCACCCACCCATAGATATTGTCTGCTTTGGGTTACCTATCAGGCCAAGACCATCACGGTTTTGCTTTTCCTGCACTTGAAAAAATACGTCTTAGGGGGAGACGTATCCATACCCTTATAAGACGTATTTCGTTCCCCTCTCCAACCGATGTGAGATCTCACAATCCACCCCCTCTCAGGGCCTAGCGTCCCATGCTGGTAAAATGGGTCAAGAACCGGTTCTGATACCATTTGTAACAGCCCAGACCACCCGCTCACAGATATTATCCGCTTTTGTTGGACCCCATTTTCGGAGCCCAACATCGGACACGGAAGTATGAAGCTTGAGCGTGGAGGAAAGACTTAGAAGTTGAAACATTTAGAAGAAAGGCTCCTCGGAAGCAAAGGCAGGCG
>JAOTAX010004578.1:0-13255 GCA_025629825.1 Erythroxylum guanchezii
AATATACCGGGAAATGTCATGAATGCATGTACAGGCATTTACATGTGCAAAATTTCACTATTTACGTATATGTATGCATGAATATGCCAGAACAATTTTAAACACTCATAACCCGTTCCAAATTACTATTTTACCCTTCCCATCGGTGATGGTATGTTACACTTAATGATTGAGAATTGTCCCATTTGCCCTTCCATTTATGCCTTATGTCTTTTATATTTAAGTGTCTTACCAACAGTACCCTTGAACAATCTAACATAACCCTTTCTTTTAGAAAATGTTCCCTGTTGTCTTAAATTTCTAATGCCACTGAAATCATTCCATTTGGTTAAGTGATTCAAAAGATATACTTCATACATTTTTGGACTGCTCTTGTCTAAAATAGTATACTATACACAACTTCCATCTGAAATTTAGACATCATAGAGACTCAATTAGATTCCAATTTATTCATACCTTTTGTAGGTACATGTCTCTAGTTTGCCAAAAATCAGAAATCATTTCATTTGGATCAGTAGAGCTCCAGAAATCATCAAAATACGAAGGTATATTCAGTGAAATAACACCAGTTCATAATACCTAAGAACACACTCACTGTACCCGCCCCACTCTTTTCACTCAATCTTTCTTACTCCATTTCAGATAGCTTGGATTTTTGGAGGAGATGTAGAGCAAAGTCTTTCAAATCCGATGGTTCAAGAATCAAGTCATTTGGAGGTCTACTGAAGAAGTTATGGTCAAAAAAAGCAACCATGTTTATGACCTCAATCGAGTTGAACCTATTTTGGCGCGATTTCCATAACTCTCACAAACAATGTTGGATTGATCTCATTTTTGGACTATTGGAAAGAGGACTTCAAGATCTACAACTTTCATGAAGATCTCGAAGATCAATTCTATCTCTTGACTTTTGTATCGTCTTACTTCCATCGTCTTACTTTTTGCGCCTTACTTCTTGCGTCTTACTTTTTGCGTCTTACTTTTTACGCCTTACTTCTTGCGCCTTACTTCTTGCATCTTATTTCTTGTGTTTTACTTCTAGCGTCTTACTCTTTGCATTTTACTTTTTGCATCTTACTTCTTGCGTCTTACTTTTTGCGTCTTACTTCTTGCGTCTTAATTCTTGCGTCTTACTTCTTGCGTCTTAATTCTTGCGTCTTACTTCTTGCGTCTTACTTCTTGCGTCTTACTTTTTGCATTTTACTTCTTGCCTCTTACTTCTTGCGTCTTACTTCTTGCATCTTACTTTTTGCGTCTTACTTCTTACATCTTGCTTCTTGCGTTTTACTTTTTGCCTCTCACTTTTTGTGTCTTACTTTTTGTGTCTTACTTCTTACGTCTTACTTTTTGCGTCTTACTTTTTACATCTTACTTCTTGCGTCTTACTTTTTGCGTTTTACTTTTTGCACTCTTCAGAAAATCTCCACTTATAATGATCATAACTTTCAGTTCTGATGTCCAAAATTTTCATACTATATATCGTTAGAAAGATAAAAGAAAGATCTACAACTTTGCCAAAATCTATTTATATCAACCCCAAATTTGCCCCTAAGTTCCAAAGATGAATTTTCCATTCATACGCCAACGTACTGCACCCAATTTTTAACTTCATGAAATTTTGAGACTCTTAGAGATAGAATTGAAATCCAATGTCTTCATAAGAAATGTAGCCATATGTTTCTAGTTTAATCCAAATCAAGAATCATCTCGTTTGGACAACTAGAGAAAACGTTATGACTAACACACCAAAACACACTCAATAAACATTTTCCAGATTACTACCAAATTTTGTTTCTAAATCTTTCCTATCACAATTCATACTAGATCACTCTTTCAACTCGCTCTACTTCTCATTTCCAATAAAATCACATGTAAACACAATCATACCTAGAAGTTGTCAATGAATGCATGGACACTTATTTATGTGCAATATTCAATATTTATGTGCATATATGCTAACATGATGCATGAGCAAGAAAAATGCATTTCCTTAGTCTCTCCTTGAGCTCATAAATACTGAAATTTCGGGTCCTAACCCTTAATATGGGGACGGGATGTTACATTTCTCCCCCTTTAATAAATTTCATTTTCGAAATTCTCATCTGATTGATCAATACAGTAGAATTATCTCCATTTCCCATACTTCATCACTCAAATACTCTTTTTTCAATGACCACAGCTGATAACTCAATCGGTCCTTCAATCACTGATTCAGCTATCACACAATCTTGACTATTTCATCGGTATATTTTAGATTACTCACCAATTTTTACTTTGTATGTTGTCAATCATGTCATTATTTCAGAACCTATTCACATATCACATATTATAAATCTAAGACCTCTTTCACTAGTAACACTCACTCAATAACTTTTATACATACCAATTCATATAACTTAATTTATCCTTTCTCCAAATCTGAGCACACCTTGCCAAAGTGGTACTCACAAAAACACTTCAACACTCCTTTGACGATTCACTTCTCTTCAGTGTTAATGCATTCAACTCTTATGTCCATTTCACTATATTCCATCTGTCCGGTGTTGATCCACCTCAACCATTTATCTTTCATAAGTCACTTTACTCTTATTTCATATTCAACTTACTCATTAACAGTATCTCACATTTACTATAGCCTTATACCATTTTAGGCCCTCTTCATCTCAATGCAAGGGTGAATGACCACCTTTCTGTTATACAATGCCCCATACCGTGTTCTATTAATGCCACTATGGTCGCAATTGTAATGTCTGTAATCAATTAGAATTATACCTCAATCTCATCCTCCTATGAACTCAAAAATATAAGCTTTAAGCACATCCCCAACAGTTAGAATTGTTTGTAATTCAAACATGTAATCACTCAGTCCTACATTCTTAGCCCTCAGTTGCCCTTTTTATTGTTTTCCTGGGGATGTATATCATAGGTTGTTATTGCACTTCTCTAATAATCTCTTTACTCAATCATCCTTATCAGGTACACAAACTTCTTATTTCTACTACCAAACACTATTCTTCCAATTCCACTCGAAAGTTCATATTCGTTTATAATTCCTCTATGGGACTCAAAATTTTGAATCCGCAGCTTTTAGGCTTTCTTACTTCTTTCCAATAAAATTGATCTAAAATACACTTCATTTTGCCCCATATTCCACTCAATATTTTGCACTCTTCATTGCACTAGATTTGGTAACCTCAATATATGAATTTGCTCTATTTCATTATAGAATTGTTTGATCAATGTGTCAGATTACACACTACTTTTACCAGTATAACACTCATTTGTACATTCTTCGAACTCAATAATTTCCTTAAACTTACATAATTTGTACATTCCAATAATGACTCTGCACATCTAATGTCTCCATGACTGCAAAACAATTACTATCATAGCACTTCTAAACCTTGTATCAAAGTCAACTCATGAGACTTTAATTGTCTCATGCATACCAAAAACCACTTTATACTATTACAACATATTGTATCTTACTCTCTGATGTGAAACTTCATTATATACTGCATAATCTCCAAAT
Organism: Erythroxylum guanchezii; assembly: GCA_025629825.1. Classification (NCBI taxonomy): domain Eukaryota; kingdom Viridiplantae; phylum Streptophyta; class Magnoliopsida; order Malpighiales; family Erythroxylaceae; genus Erythroxylum; species Erythroxylum guanchezii. The sequence goes on from JAOTAX010004578.1 coordinate 3,533, forward strand.
CTAAATGATATTATTATCATCAGTGTCATTTTCCTCACATATTCAAAACGACCCTTTTTACTTTTCAAACACACTCAAAATATCATTAATGACCATAGTCACTAATTGATACAATTTTACTTGGATCACTTAAATCTTCAATATTATAATGCTATTGGGGTATTATTAACTCCAACAGATATCACTCAAATTTTTCCTTGTGTCTATAATACATTTTTGCAATTCCTTAAGTGTATAACTCCTCAAGTACTGTAATATTATCTCATATCATTTTCAGTCTCCCACTTGACTTCTTGTCTCTAATGATTTTCTCTTTTCATTCGATTTCCTTTAATTAACATCGGCTTATTCATATGCCTATTCAATCGTACTAATTCCTCCATACATCTTCCATTTATTCGAATACTTCAGTTTGTGTGTTGGTATCACTTCCTCAGATTCAATTGGGATCTCCCGAACATGCTTTCATCGAATATAATGTAGACCTATATTCTCCTCACATTTGCAATAGGGTCACCTCGAATTTAAAATCCACTCACGCAGTTGGATACTTTACATAAAACAAAGTGCATCTACTCTCAGTAGCATATTCCACTTCCTATGCATGTGTCTCCACATGGGATATGATTCCATTATTCACTTTTGATTTATTTCATATTCATTTCCAATTTGTTTCTTCAATGACCACTCTTAAACTGAATCGTCTGCTCAACTTAACTCAGTTTAGGGAAATTCTTCTTGGAAAGAAGATTTCTTGCTACAATCATCAATACTGTTCATGAAATCCTTATCAATAAACTATTTTCCATAATTACTTATCAATCATTCTTAGTACCTCAAAAAGATCAATTTCAACTATTCATCATATCTCAATAAGATTAATTTATGCCATAGCTTATATGATTAGAACATCCCTTGTAATGAGGCTCGGTGAGGCACTAAACAATTTCATTTCCTCTAATACCTTGGCATATATCACCAAAATCATTACATCTCATCCAGAGATGTATGTATATCGATTTACCAATTGGTAGCTTATTCTAAAGATACTTTAATCCTATTCAATTCTAGATAACTCTTCTTCTTTTGCCCAGTCCCCGATTGTAGGGATTATGCCATAATTGTGTCCCTTTTTTTTCTCAAATTCATTACAGATGGTAACATCAGTAATAATCTCAATTCCTTCCCAATCAATCACTACAAGTACTCTTACGCTAACTCATCTTGAACTTTGAACTATAGGAACTATGATTGGCACTTATTCAATAAGTCACCGATTACTTCCTATATCATCTCCACGCATATTATTCACATAAGCTTAATAGTTTCACTTGTCACGGTGAATCCATTATCCGATGTGCACTCACAATGACATTTCAACCTGACTCAACAACTTTTTCATATATCACAATACATCGTATCATCCTCATCCAATCCAAAATTTTCGATGTATAATCATTATGAATTTTCGGTCTCAATTTTCCCTTAATATCTCCTGATACTGAATTACAATCTCTTATCACAATACTCACATAACCATTTCGGTTCCAAATTCATCCTTTCATGATTATAACAATTTTATAATTTCATTTCATCCTGCCTGTACACTTTAGTCTCCTTTTTACTTATATTCTCATTTTTCTTAATCAATCCACAACAATATACCTCTTCACACCTATTTCACCTTCAAGGGTATATATCCCTATTGTTGTTGGACCGCGAACTTTTCTTGAAAGCTAGAACTGTTAAATGAGAAATTGTTGATGATTATTCATGGGTAAAGAAAAGGAGACTTTTTTTAAAATTTGAAAAGAAGACAAGATTAAGTTAGTGAATGTAGTAAATTGATGATGAGTGGGTATATGTGTGTATGTTTTGTTATTAGTGTTCATGATTAATCATGGATTATAATTTGTTGATGGGTGATATTGAGTTAAAATGAAAGTTGAGAAGAAGAATAGTGATTGAGCATTAAAGTTGAAAAGGCAGAAAAGTAACAGAGCATGAATAGGTTGATTACGAATTCTGGGTTTTTGATGATTTTTGACTAAACTTGTATATTTTTGGAGTAGTATAAATTTATGGTGAATGAGTTGATTGAAATGGAGTAGAAAAACTAGAAATAAAATTTGAAATGTTGGTTTTTGAAAATTGAAAGTTTGAAAATTTGGGAATGAATAGTAGGAGAGAGTTGACTTTTCGATCTGAAACTTCGATGATTGTTTTGGGTTGATCTAGAGAGATTTTGATAAAATTGTCTTCATAAAAGTTGTAGTTTATCTTTCTAGCTTTCTAACGCTATAAAGTATGAAATTTTTCGATATCGGGGCTGGAAGCTATGATCATTAGAAGTTTGGATGCTGTTTAGAATGGAACTTTCGGGGCAGCCACTTTGATTGAAAATTTGACCCTTATAGAGGTAAAAATTATTTTTGAGGTCTTCATAAAAGTTGTAAGTCTAGAAGTCTTCTTCGCAACGGTCTTTGAATGACCTTAATCCGATATTTGTAGCAAAAGTTATAGAGGTTTGAAGTTGTGATGTCAGTGAAAGAGAGGAAGGAGTTGCGACTCCAGAGGACCACCCGCGATGTCGCGGTCGTGCATGTGCACGATCGCGACCCGCAAGCCTCCCTTCAGACCTGAACATCTTTCGCTCTTTTGGCTATAACTTTTTCGTCCGACCTCCAATTGACCTGATTTTTAAAGCGTTGGATTCCTAAGACATTCCTCTACCTCTCCACAAAAATTTGTAGCTTTTGGTATTAATTTGAAAAAGATTGATTGAATCAAAGTGAGAGGATCGGTTAAAAGAGTATGAGTTGGATATGTCTCTGAATATGCTTCAGTATTTTGGCAATATCTTGACCTATAGAGATCCAAATGAGTTGATTCTTATTTCAAACTAAACTAGAGACTTGGAGCTACAAATTATCTGAAGGAATCAAATTTCAATTCAGTCCTTAAGGCTTTCAATTTCTAGAGTGAATTTGGGTATAGAGTATAGTCTCGGTTTAGTAATATCCTGAAAATGTTTGGGCTATAACTTTCAAATTTCTGAACCAAATTGAGTGGTTTTGGTGTCATTAGAAACATAAGACATAGAGAAACATTTTTCTATAAGGAAATGTTATCAAATTCCTTCAATTACATGATTAGAAACGGTCTTGATTCTTTTTTAGAAGAAGTTAGGCATGATTTAAATAATTTTGAGGTATTGATAGATTAATTTTGTTATTTTGTTAAGTTAATTAGCATGTGGATATAAGCAAGACTTTAGGACATGGATTAATTAAATTAAGTAGTAACAGTATGTATGCATGAGGGCATTCTGGGGAGATCACTTAAGCCATTTAAGTTACAAGGCTTACATGTAAAGGTAAATTGGACTTTGTTCACTCATTAATGGCATAACTGTAATAAGAAAAGTTGTTTGGCTTTTAAAGAGAAGCGAAAACGTTATTTGAAGATGAAAGAAGAGAAAGAAACAAAAATTAGAGAGAAAGAGGGAGAGAGTGTCGGTTTTGTGAAGAAGGAAGGAGAAAGTTAGGGTTTTGATTTTTCTAAGCTTTCAAGAATGAATTTATAATTGTTCAAGAAGAGAAAAAGGTGGAAGAAGATGAGAGTTTCCATTCAAGCCAAGAAACACTTCATTTGGTGAAAGATCAAGGTAAGGGTATGTTTGATTTGTTGGATTTTTAGAAAGATTTTGCTTTATATAGCTTAAGAAATGTATGGGCTTAAGTTTTCTAAGATCAATTTTGTGATTACGTGTTATGGGTTATCCAATTTGAATTCCTATTGATTAGGGATTTTTGCCATTGATGAAGGAGAATAGGAAAAGCAAGAGGAGCATGAGGGGATGCATTTTGAACAAGTATAAGCAAGGAAATAAGGTGGGTTTCATGTTTATGATTGAGTAATGAGCCACTAAGCTTTCTTTCTTTTTCAAAATCAAGAAATAAAAGTTAGCTTTTGAATCAAATGACTAAATGATTTCAATTACTTCATTTATTGCTTTTAAATGATTTAAAGAATTTGCTTATTTGTGTATATGCTTAATTGATTGAATTTGAATTGTTGTGAATATGGAAAAATGCATATGTATTGTATTTTAACTTGCTTGATAATAAATTATTGTGATTATTGAAAATGCATTGCGATTTATGAATAATGATCAAGTTATGCCATTGAAACATGTCATGGCATTCGATAAATTGATTTAAGCATGATTATGTGCTTTTGTTTGGGCAAGAGACGAACGTTTCGTTAGTCACGTGCACGTCGACGTATAGCCTTTCCCGGCTGCCCACTTGAGGCCACGAGATCCTGAGAAATCAGACTCGTTTTGTTCACGATTTAAACTTCGGTTTATCCGTTTTATTCCACGGAACTCTCGAACCATTTGTTTGTGCATTGCATCTTTGAATTGTCAAGTATGTTGCATAAATTGAGTGTTCTGTATTGATGGTTAAATGGAAATGTTGTGTTGATGTGATGATATTTTAACTATGAGTTGTGAGTTCGAGTTGCGAATTTGAGTGAGAATTTGAGAACAGAGCATTTTATGAATTCATTATGATTTTTACATGACAAATGAACATTTCAACAGTTTTGCTTATTCTTCGTTATAAGCAGGTTACCCACGAGCTTAAAGCTCACCCCCCTTTCATCCCCATCTCCAGGTGATGGGAACGAGACGGGTGAAAGAAAGTAAAGGCATTTGTTTGGTTATGCACATGTTGTATTTTAAGTTAGATTGTTGTAAGAATAAGACCTTAGAAATATGTTGAGAACTTTGGGGTTTTGTATCTTTTGTATTCGGATTTTTGATATTGATGTTGTAATATGGCTTGGAATGCCAGTAAAGTTTGTAAACATTTATCTTATGATGTAAATGAATTATGGATTTGTTTATGGATTTGGAATATGAATTGTGTATGAATGGTATGAGTTGAGTTAATGAACTTTGAATATAAATTATTGCGATTTATTAATAAGTGAATTATGGAAAAGAAAGGTAGGATTTGTGGTGAGTGATAAGATGTTTTTGAACATGAAGAATAATATGAATTGAGGTTTGGGTGTGGGATGAATTCCAATTAGAAGTTGAATTGCTTTGAATGATGTTGTACTAAAGGAAGTGAAGTTGGGATAAATTCGGTATTGATCTATAAGGAATTTGACTAAGTTGATTTCTATCTTTCCAATGATTTAAAGTATGTGAATTTTTGATTATCAGAGAAAGAGGTTGGGTTCCGGGAACGGGATCCAACATTTGTGGTGAACCGTTATTTATCATACAAAACCAGATACTATTTCTCACTTCTGAAACGTCCATAAACCTTCATTTTATCAAATTTTGTCAGATCATCAATTTTCTCAATGCTTCTAACCACACAGACTCTTAAGGAAATACTCATGCATGTGACTCATACAGGGGATCAGTTGTCGTTGTCTGCTATGACATGACTGGTATGCATATGCATATAACTTGACACACATTTCAGAATGCCCATATAAGATAGTACTTCTGGGCTTTGATGCCACATAAATGTAGCACCCCACTCCTGCAATGACCCGAACCCGACATCGATAGTGATATTCGAGTCCGTGCCCCACGAGGGTGGTCTGCTAAAGCACTCAATCATTCGAAAATCAGTATAATTTTTTTAAAAAACAATAACATATTTTACAGAAATTGAAACTCAAATTGGCCCATACTCATTCATAAACATTATCAATCAACACAATTTTTTATAGCCATTGGGACCCTTTCACAATTACAAAACACTTGCGTCATTTCGGAATACAAATTTATACAGAAAAATGCGAAATATACAATTCAATACAAAATAGGAAAAACACAAATGTAGACGCGAAATGATCCCGACCTCTAACCTTCACTTAAATGCTGCAAGCATACTCCCGTTGGCATAACAGGGTATCCTTCTGATTCGGAAAATATTTGCAAATTTTGGGTGAGTTTTGCAAACTCAGTGAGTGAATGTCATCGATGGCTCACCCAGTCATATAACACATAATTCATACATATCACTTTATTTCACATTTCACATTGTTTCACATTCAATACACTTAATCATTCCTTTTATGCATATGCAATGTGCATGAGACTCATGTTCATTCTTATTGTTGTGACTGAGTGCCAATCACTTATACAAATACTGGCCCATAGGGCTCAGTCAGAATAGAGTTCACGGAGCATAGCTCTATGTGCAGAATTAGAGTTCATGGAGCAAAGTTCTACGTGCAGAATCAGAGTTCACAGAGCGAGGCTCTACGTGGAAGCGCTTCAAACTGGCCACTCAAGTCACAACGCATTTTATGAAATGCATCACATACTGATCATGTCATATCACATATGATGTTGAATCAGAAACTCATATCATCGGACCTTAGTCCGGCATTCCACATTAAAGTGGAGAATTCACACTTTCATGCAAATACAAATACAAACACATTCCTGACACATTTAACAATCACATTCACTTACAATTAGCACTTTAATAACTCATTCATATATCACGATCATCGGACCTTCATTGTCTGAAATTCAACCATCAAAACACATTCATAATTATTCATGATCACTCAATTCATAACATAAAGAAAACAAACAATAAAGTAAGACCATCTAGGTCTACTCACAGCACGCTCCAGGTTAGCATTTGCATCCAACTCCGAAAACGCCTGAATGCGGACACTTGACCTGCACAACCCATTTATGCAAGACACCCATTTCACACTCATCAATAATTGCACACGTATAAGCATTTATTTATGCATAATTGTATAAATGAACTATGTTCAATGCATGCTCAATGACAATCCCGGGTATATGTTCTAGAACACATTTTATGCTCATTCCCATTTCATAATTCATATATGTCTAATTGAACTTAAATTTACACTTCATTTATACACGATCATTCTAAATTGTCCTTTCAATCTTTACCCTTTGTATGTGTCTAGCTTATTCATAAGCTCACATCTTAAGAACACTTGGTTACTTTATATTATAACTTAATATCTTGTCATCTCTTTTCTAACCTCATATGATCTCATAACATCCAAATTCTCATCCAATAGGAATTCAATTGAAAATCCCACAATGCAAAATCACAAAAATTGATTCTAAAAGATTTAAACCTAAGCATTTTTATAAACTCCGTAAACTAGAATCCTTCCAAAAATCCAAAGATTCAAATGATCATACCTTGATTCTTCACCAAATGAAGAGATTTTTAGCTCAAATGGAAGCTTTTTTCTTCCTCTTACTTTTTCTCTTCTTGAACAACTTCAAAATCTCTCTTGAAGGCTAAGGAAATTAAAACTCTAGCTTGTTTTCTCTTCTTTCTCTCTCTTTCATTCCTTTTTCATGTTTTCTCTCTCCCTTATCTCTTTTCTCATCCACACATTTTGCTTCTCTAGAATCTTCTCATTCAAGTTTTTCTTTCCCATTTATAAGCAAGATAACATTTTTCTTCCAAGTATGCCCTTAATGATTGAGAATTGTCCAATTTTTCCTTCCATTTATGCCTTATGTCTTTTATACTTAAGTGTCTTGCCAACAGTACCCTTGAAAAATCTAAAATAACATTTTCTTCTACAAAATGTTCCTCGTTGTCTTAAGTTTCTAATGCCACCGAAATCATTCCATTTGGTTCAGTGATTCAAAAGATATACTTTAGACATTTTTAGACTGCTCTTGTCCAAAACAGTATACTATGCACAACTTCCATCTGAAATTTAAACATCTTAGAGACTCAATTAGATTTAAATTTCTTCATACCTTTTGTAGGTACATGTCTCTAGTTTACCAAAAATCAAAAATCATTTTATTTGGATCAGTAGAGCTCCAGAAATCATCAAAATACAAAGGTATATTCGGTGAAATAACACCAGTTCATAATACCTAAGAACACACTCACTGTACCCGTCCCACTCTTTTCACTCAATCTTTCTTAATTCATTTCAGATAGCTTCAATTTTCGATGAAGATGTAGAGCAAAGTCTTTCGAACCTGATGGTTTAAGAATCAAGTCATTTGGAGGTTTACTGAAGAAGTTATGGTCAAAAGAAGCAACTATGTTTATGACCTCAATCGAGTTGAACCTATTTTGGCGCGATTTCCATAACTCTCACAAACAATGTTGGATTGATCTCGTTTTTGGACTATTAGAAAGAGGACTTCGATATCTACAACTTTTATGAAGACCTTAAAGACCAATTCTATCTCCTGACTTTTGTATCGTCTCACTTTTGTATCATCTTACTTTGCTTCGTCTTACTTCCTGCGTCTTACTTCTTGCGTCTTACTTCTTGCGTCTTACTTTTTACATCTTACTTCTTGCGTCTTACTTCTTGTGTCTTACTTCTTGCGTCTTACTTCTTGTGTCTTACTTTTTGCGTGTTACTTATTGCGTCTTACTTCTTGCGTCTTACTTTTTGTACTCTCCAAAACATCTCCACTTATAAAGATCATAACTTTCAGCTCCGATGTCTAACATTTTCATATTATATACTGTTGGAAAGATAAAAGAAAGATCTACAACTTTCCAGAAGGCAACTTTGCCAAAAATATATTTATATCAATCCCAAATTTTCCCCTAAGTTCCAAATACGAATTTTCCATTCATACGCCAACATACTGCACTCAATTCTTAACTTCATGAAATTTTGAGACTCTTAGCGATAGAATTGAAATCCGATGTCTTCATAAGAAATGTAGCCATATGTTTCTAGTTTAATCCAAATCAAGAATTATCTCGTTTGAACAATTAGAGAAAACGTTATGACTAACACACCGAAGCACACTTAATGAACATTTTCCAGATTACTACCAAATTTTGTTTCTAAATCTTTCCTATCACAATTCATACCAGATCACTCTTTCAACTCCCTCTACTTCTCATTTCTAATAAAATCACATGTAAACACAATCATACCCGGAAGTTGTCAATGAATGCATGTACACTTATTTATCTGCAACATTCAATATTTATGTGCATATATGCTAACATGATGCATGAGCAAGAAAAATGCATTTCCTTAGTCTCTCCTTGAGCTCACAAGTACTAAAATTTCGGGTCCTAACCCTTAATATGGGGATGGGATGTTACAATACGTATCTAGGTGTATGACTTGCCAGCAAGTTAAGGCTCAGCACTAGGCTCCAATAGGGAAGTTACATTCGTTGCCCATTCCGGAGAGGAAATGGGAACGAATCACTATGGACTTCATCATGGGTCTGCCAAAAACTCTGAGGTAGCATGATGTTATATAGATCATAGTGGACCGGTTGACTAAGTTGGCCCACTTCTTACCAGTGAGAGAAAATAACTCACTTGATCAGTTGACTCGGAGATATGTAAATGAGGTAGTGAGATTGCATGGGGATCCAATGTCCATAGTATTGGACAGGGATCCCAAATTTTCTTCGAGGTTTTAGATGAGTTTGTAGTCTACTATGGGAACTAAGTTAAACTTCAGTACGTCATTTCATCCTCAGACAAGATGGACAGAGTGAGAATGATTGAAAGCCCGGAGCTGATACAGGACACCGTGGATAAGGTGAAATTGATCCGAAGTTAAATTAAATCCGCTCAGGATAGGCAGAAGAGTTATATGGATCAACACCGACGTGATATGGAGTACAGTGTGGGAGATAGAGTATTCTTGAGAGTGTCACCCTGGAGGGGAGTT
>JAOTAX010004594.1:0-13254 GCA_025629825.1 Erythroxylum guanchezii
AAAACCAATCCATTCTTTTCTCATCAATTTTTCTTAAAGCACAATAACATCTATCACACAATGCATATACAAAAACATTCATTTAAGTTCATTTAATATTTCTAAATTTCACTTAAAGACCGAGATCCAACATAGTATGAATGAAATAAAATATTAATTGTTATTTATTTTATTTTTATTGGTCAAATATATGAAGTAGGTTTAAAGAAAACATGTTTTCAAGTTCAAATTATAACAGTTTTGAGTTACATTATTGCCATTAAGACTTCCAAACACCACTTAGAACTTTATGGACCAAGTCCAATTCTAGAAAGAGGTTATGTAGATATTGGAAATATAAGGTAAGGTTTGTATCCATCATTTTATTATGAGTATATTCTATTTTACTTTGCTTTAATTAAGAAATTTTACTATGATCCATCATTGTATTATGAGTAGATTTTGTATTACTGTGCATTAATTAAGAAATTTAACTATGATGTGTTTATAGAGTAAGAACAAATGTAGTTATTTTATTTAAAATGTCAAGAGATTTACTCAGAGAAGTATTGAAGTTATAAATAGGTTATTTTAAAGGAAAATGGAATTTAAAAAAGTGTGAAATGTTTTCATTGGAGATCAGCGATAGTGCTTTAGAGCATCTTTTTGATTGGTTTTAACCTTTACATAGACATAATTTTATTTGAAAGAATTTAATACAATAATGAAGTGTGTTTGCTTTTTTTATAGAAAAGTAATGGCCATGTTTGGCAAACAACTGATTGCGTTAACTGTTAATTGATTCTATCAGCTGTTAGCTGATAGCTAATTCTATCTGTTGATTTAACCAACAGATCGCATTAGCTGTTTGTTAGAGATATAGGTAAAATTAGATATTTAGTATTAGTTGTTTATGTGTAAAATGACTTATAAGGACATGAGTTTAATAAAATTATAAGGATATAAATATTATATATCTTAGTATTTCTTGCCACTTCTTCATCATATTTTTTGATTTGATTTAGTTTGGGATGTTTTGGACCTCCCACAAACTCAAGGCTTTTAAATAAGATTTCATTTTGATGACCTATGAGTGATAATTTTCACCATGAAACATATGGATAAGAAGAAAAAATTTATTTGATGTCATTACACTAAAGGTTGAACAGTTAAAAAACAGTTACTCTATCCTCATAAGCCCATGAAACTCCTGGTACTCTGATAGCAAAATTGTTGGAAATAAAAAAACTATAGATTGCATTTTGCTTCGTAAACAACATTTATAACAGTGCAACAAACTAAAGATAAGCATGAGCTAAAAATAAGGAAAAGTGAGTAACATGTCCCACTAAAATCTGAAAAAGTTTTTTAATAACTAAGTAAAATTAATAGCCCACTAACACAAATATAATTTAATAGAAAAATTCAATAATAAACATATGCTTAAAGAACAAAACACTACAAATAGCAGTTTAAAGTACTTTAATCATCAAATTTTAGTTCATAATTTATCTTCAACATGCTTATTTGGGCATTTTTCAAATAAATAAATGTTATAAATTTAAGTTCTCGTCACCTTCTTTACCAAGTAACACAAACTTTGTATATGCAGAAGGAGAACCAAAAAGTAACATCTAGACAAGTAACCAAAACTTTGCAGTACAGGGCTTGCACAGTTGACTCCATTTGCTAAACCAATACATTTTTCTGTATGTACAAAGGCACAAAAGAACAAGTTCCTATCTTGTTTGGAAGTTGAGTTTCTTTATGCAGAAAGCAAATATGAAGTTGAGGAAAACCGCAAAGCCGACCAATACTACAGCAACTGATGCCATAAAGTCTGTTCTGCAGCCAAAATGGTTTTATATGTACCACTTAATTGTAGGATCTGGACTTATACTAGGAAATCTAATTGTGTCTTCAACATCACCACATTGAGCCACAATCAGCCCATAAATAGTCCATGCCACCGAGCAAATCCAGTAGTACCAAATCCACCACTTGGAAATTCTCTGAAATTTGAGGAGCAAAAGGATTGTTAATGTTTGATAGATGAAATGGAAGTGAGAAATGTTGAATGCAAACATATCAGTCTTGGAATGAAGAACCCAGAGAAAAGATTGAAGAGGGAATAAAATGCTACTGCAAATATAGCTGCTACTTGGTGGTTTGAAGTGACTGAAACAGTCATCATTCCATAGTACGTGAAGTAGAGGAATGAGAAGCAGGTGATAAAGAAGAACCAGAAGAATTTCACTGCTATCCATTCAAAGGCTATCATGGCATACATAATAAGTGTGTAGTAAATAGTTTGGACGAGTTCATAGGGTATTTCAGAAAGAACCTGCAAATCAAGTGATTATTATAATCTATAAGTTATGTGATCAGTAGAGTTAAATACCCAATCGATGGATACGTTAGAATGAATAACTCACTTGTGCAATGGCATAGGGTAGTGCAGAGTACATTCCAGCAGCTCTTTCTCTATAAAAGACCGTTCTTTCAATTGCTACAACTAGCTGTACTATTGAGCAGTTGTTAATACCCACAAACAAAACGGAAGAGTACATGGCACCGATAATTGTTGTTAGATCACCTGTGTTGTACCTGAATTCAAAGAACATGAATATAGTTACAATATTCTTTTTGTTTGGCTTCGGATATGATGAATACCCATATAGGAATGTTGTATAATCGAAAGAACCTTTTTTTGCCAACCTTCCAGAATATAGTCCCAACTATAAGTGCAGCAACCAATATGAAGAAGTATCTGATGAGGTTATAATTAGGACTTCTCCAGTAACTCCAATTCTGTTTCTAAAAGTAAGATTTGAGTTATCCCCACGTAGACTGAGAATACTGAGTAGCAAAATATAGGTCTTTTGCTCCTGGTGGTGGTGTACTTAGCTCCTGAACCAAAGCCTTGTTCTCCTGCTCGTAACAAAACATGAGTTAGGAACGCAAGTTTAAAGAAGCTTTGAGATTGGCACACCTATATTTATGTATTGACATACTTGTACAAGGATGATGCTTTGTAGTGTTTAGCAAAGTCAATTCCAAGTCTGACTTCAGCTACTACTGAGCTCACTTCTACCATCCATATTGTCGGATTATACTTCTCTTTGATCTTTGGGACCCCAGAAACTGAATGTTAAAGGTAATTTTTACATGAAATGAGATTAACAATAATTTCTATTATAACTTGTAGAAATTACTCAATGACCTTGTGAGGGTTTCTACCCAATGGTCCTAAGTAGATCACCAATCCTCCTCTTTTCATCAGGAGTAACTCGTCAAAGGCTTCAAAGATATAAATGCTTGGTTGATGGATTATGCATACAACTGTTCTTCCAATATCTACAATGTTTCTTATCATTCTCATAACAATGGCTGCAGCCCTTGCATCAAGACCAGAGGTTGGCTCGTCCATGAAAATGATTAAGGGATTGGCAACAAGCTCCACGGCTATTGTCAATTTCTTCCTCTGTTATGTAGATAACCCTGTAACCGTGTCTCATCTTACTTGAACGATTTAACCGTGTCTCATCACAACGTGGAAGACAAGTTTGAATCATTCATCCGAAACAACAATCCCAATAGAAAGTAAAGAATTTCAAGGAAAAATAGCAAATTTCAATGGCTATAAACAATTCAATCATGAAAAGTTCCAAACGTTATCTTTTTCTCGCTCCAATTTCTTTAAAAACATCTTTTTTCACACAAAAGAAACAAAAGGGTAGTCGCTAGAAATCAGTCTCCTGAACGAAAAGGAGAAATTAAGTCGGCTTCAGTTACGAACCTTTCTCTGTCTCAATTAAAGTTCCCTTCCTACATCCCCCACCAAACCAAAAACTAAACAAAAATACCAAGAAAACTCAAGGTGAAAAGAGAAAAAACCGAGACGCTTGAGGACTTTATAGTTGGACTTGGTAGAATCTAAGAAAGAGATGGATTTGAGTTCAGGAGAAGACAACAAGTTAAGTGCCATATCTAACCAAAATCTGTAGGAAAAAGGGTAAGCGCTAAGGATTGATGTTGGATTGCTATGTGTGGCCTCGGAGTCTATCTGACGAAAGCACAGACATGGTGATGATCTGGTAGATGTGAGAGATGCAAAGAAAGAGGAAGAAAAATCTAGAGAAAATGAGAGAAATGAGATTGTAGTACAGAGGGCAAAATCAACATTAAACCAAAAAAAAAATTCAGCTGATTACTTAAAATGCTCTTTTACAGGAACTTACCGAAAATAAGCTGGTTAGGTTGAATCAGCCAACCCACCTAGCTAATAACTAAACAATTTTATTAGCTTTTTCATAAAATCAATAAGTTAAAATGAGTCAATCAGTTAAAAAAGAGCTTATCTGCTCTTCACCAAACAAGGCCAATGAACGGATAAATGAATAAGGAACTATAGTATAAGTTATAAGAAAAGAGTAAATGAATAGAAGACATCAACTACCTAAGTAATATAAAATATATTAGAAACTTCAATTGATAGGTGTTTAGACAATATAGATAATTTGTACCTTAGTCCTTAGTTTTGTTTTTCCTTAACTTGGGATTAGAGGTCATTCCATCAAATTAGAGTGCCTTAAATATATTTGAATTTTAGTATCAGATGTTCTTCCACCTAAAATTTTCAATTTTGTAGGTAAGACATCATTAGAGTTATAGATAAAATTATTCCTTCCAGATACACAATATTGGCATTGAAACTTTAGAGTAGTTATTCACTGTTATATATTAGAAATTCCCTAAAATTGCTTCTATATTGAAGATAAAATTAAGTTACAAGTTACTTTTTTTTTCGAACTTTTTAGCTCCTATAAAATTTATTATTTTTTGTGAAATTGGCATGGAAAATTCACCTATTCCTTTCAATTTATTGTATAAGCCAATCTACCAAATGATATTTTGAAGATAAGAAGATAACCTTTGCTCATCTAAGGTCTTTAAGTGATCTAATCAATGGTATCAAGTTAATCTAACCTTCAATAGGGGAGATTACATAGCTATTAAGTCTTCTCCTATAAGTAAGAAGAGATGTTGCAAAAGAAGAACAAATGGTTTACAGATTCAGGCTTTTGTTTATAGAGAGTGCAACAGTTGGTTAAGTTGGAGTTGTCAAATATCCTATACACTGTGGTTAGTCTTCTTTTGATAGCGAGTCATAATATGAATGAGACCTTTGAAATAGCCTACTTATACCACACTAATTTATGCCATAGGACTTTTATGGCCCTAATCCTTAGTAGATTTGTACAAGATTTGTTGGAGAAGTTACCAGATGAGTACCTCAACTCTTTGTCAAAGTTAGGGTTATAATTTGGGGTAACATCTATTAAATCAGACAAAATCCTTTCATTAAACCCTATTAATTATCTCTTATAACTTCTTTAACTGTTGCATCATCTTGAATAAAGTCTCTAAAAGTTGAAAAGTCACTGAGTTCATATGATGTCCCAAGGTTGCTCTAATTATCAAACTAAAAACCATATGGTAGAGTCATCACCAAACTTGTTCTTGAACTCCAATCTAACTTGCTCATTCAGCTTAAGAATGTGAAGTATAATCCATGATGTACTAGCTTTTAGACTGATGTTGTAGAAATTCTTCTTCCCCAAGTATTAATTATGAACTCATTTAATTCATAAGGCTTTTTTATCATTCTCCATACTCTTTTAATCATCAAGGCCTTATCAATGAGTCTTATTGGAACAATCTTCAAACCACTTCCTCCTTAGATATACACATATCACTCCATTTCACCTTATTAATAAATTTTCATGTGATATCTCCTAAACAGAAGAAGCGTTTGAGCATCCTATATCTGATCAAGCTTTTTAAAAACATTAGATGTGAGAATCAGTATACATGCACGAAGTTGAGCATTGAATTTATAAGTTAGATTTTACATGAAAAGTATAAGCTTCTATTATATTAGTTATTGATTCTTAGTTATATCCTTTCAATTAAAGGAAGAAAATCTCTAAAAACTGGTCTTCTATATAAGATAGGTATGTCCAAACATGTAAAGGAGAGCTATATGGTATTAAGGCCTGTCAAGTTAAAAAGCTAACTAGAAAGATTGTTTGCTCCTATTGAAACAAACACCTTACTCTTATCCTTGTTTATTGAAAAACCGGAAAGACCTTTAAAGGTTCTTATAGCCATCATTATTGCACTAATAGAGATAGGATCAGCCCTTGAGAGAAGCAAAAATTCAATGGCAGTTGGTAAGTTATAAATTTCCAGTTTCTTATATTTATTATGAAATTTGAATTTCCTTTCTTAACTTGTAATATGATCAAAAAGTCTTGTGAGTATTCAATACTTATTGTAAATAAGTATGGAGAGGAGAGATCACTTAACCCCAATCCTTTTACACCTTTATTAAGTTTTGTTGGCTCAACATTCACTATGATTTTGTAAGAGACTTAATTTTTCATGAAAGATCAAAGTCTCCCAAAATGTTCAATATGAAGTTCCAATTGATGGAGATCAAAGGCTTTCTGAAAGCCAATTTTATTGTATAAATCTTGAAAGGTTGTTTCTTATTATAATTCTAAAATTTTCTTGAGTTAATAGAATGTTATCCTTAATTTAACCCCCTTTAGTGACTGCCTTGTATGATGGATTAATGTGAGATTTCAACATATCTTTAAGTCTTAAGGCTAGGAGCTTTGCTAGAATTTTGTAACCATTTTTTTGAAAATTAAATGAATTCTTTTTTTTCCAAATAAGGTAAGGAACTGTCTGGAAGTGTTTTAATTCAAAAGACCAACCACAAAAGATCAAAGAGGGTTGGAAATATGAAGTATTTAGAATATAACCATTGCTTCTTAAAGCACACGTGGCTTTCCCATAACCTGCATATTATCCACTTATGTTTGAAGCTTAGAGTACTAACTCTTTGGATTTGCTCTTGTTCATCTTGATTTGCTAGTAATTTTTAATTCTTGCTCAAGCTTTTAAGGTATTATTCTTTAGTCGTTTCCTAAACATATTGAGATTTAGAGTGTTAATCCTTTTTTGGCCTATTCTTTAGTCACCCATGAATGGTTTTTATGCCCTCGTAAAGATCCATTAAGATAAATGAGTTTTACAACTCCCCTCTTTGCTTGATACTTAATATAGATTTCTTTTGTAGCTAGAATATGTGAGATATTTGAATACAATTATATTTTATAATTCCTTGTATGACTTCATTGATTTCATATCTGAGTAAAGACCTAATTATTTACGGTTAATCATGCTTCTACTCTCTTCTTTCTTAGGCTCTGTTTGATGCTATATAGGCCACTATTCTTCAATCAATTCCTATATTTCTTGTAATTTTAGGTCGGATCCTTTTTAAGTTCTCCATTTGAGCCATACTTAAAAGTTGAGTATTGTAATTTCTTCCTGATATTTTTAGACTAAATTCTATGAATTGTATTAAGCTAATTTTTTATTGAAATTCCTTGGTTATGTTCAACAAATGTATGCCTAGATGATTTTGTTTAGATAGTTAAGGCCTTAATTCGATTTGTATATAAAACTATAACTAAGATGCAATTTTTTATTATCATTAGCTACCTAAAGTCATAGTATATAGATTTATTAAGTGTTTGTACTTCATAACTATAACTAAGACGCAATTTTTTATTATCATTAGCTCCCTAAAGTTATAGTATATAGATCTATTAAGTGTTTGTGCTTCATAATTTATGTTGAGAAATTATCAATAGTTCCTTTCTTTTCATAATTTATATATTGAGCAGCTTACTCTCGATCTAAACTTGGTGAGTTCACTGCTATTATTGAATTTCTGACTTATTATCCATTCTAATGTTTCCTTCATGGTTTGGGGAAGATATTGCAGGTTGAACCTTACTAACATACTTTTCCAAATGTTAAAAGAGTAATCAAAAGAGAACAATAGATGGTCTCTTATCTCAAGATGAGTTTGAAATAAGATGCATATGTTAAAAACATTTTAAGGCATCTTGTCCAACATAATAAGCCTATTTTTTGTATAGCCATCCATAGTTTAAAAGATAATTTAAGGACATTGTTCTTGAACCACACTAACTTATACCACTTAACTTCATAGGAGTTAAAGGAGAGCAAAGTTGAGCATGAAGCAGTTATGAATTTGGTAAAAGGTCCCTTAAACTGAATGATTCTATCTACTTTAGATTAATTAGGGGAATAGTTTGGAAAGTGAAGTAAGAGGGTTTCAATAGGAGATAGGCCGAAAATCGCTTAGAGAAAACTAAGATTTGGTAACTTTGGTATAAGGCCAATAAAGGTCTTGTTAAATTCCTTTAACATGTTGCCTTTTCAAAAAATCTAGAACAAATTTAATGATTATATGTTTGGTTTAGTTTTAAATCTTCTAAGAGAAGTAAACATTTATTCCATTAGGGATAGAGACTTTAGTTGGCTTTATTAACCATATTTTTTCCCTTTATATTTCCTCATGGCTGCAATCTAGAATTCATTGACTAAATCATATATATCTTAATGATCATTTGAAGAGCTATCAAGGTTCTTGGTCTACTTAAAGGAGGAAGATATCACTAGTCTGCTTAATTGAAGGTGTTCGATAGTCATCTTATTTATTCCTAACTTTATTGTTCGCAATTTGAGAACCACCTATTATATCGTTTTCAAAATCTTCTCTATCTCTTGTAGCTGAATTTTAGTTTCGTTCTCCATTTCACTTATTTTATTGATTTCAAGCTATTTCTTTATCTCTTATTATCAAATTTCAATTTCATTCTCCATTTTTATGTCGATGGATTCAATGTTTTCTATCAAATTATCAAGTCCAAGACTATTATTCTTTTCATTGTTGATATTCTTTCCTCTTAAGAAGTTAAGTTCCATTAGCTTATAGTAATCTCCTCTTAGAAACTTCGTAGTTATTGGTATCCATTTCTTACCTTTTGAGATAAATCTAGTCTCTATTAACAAGAGATTGATGCATAATCTTCAAATAGCCTACATCCTCACCAAGCCTCATAAATGATATTAGTTTTGGTAGGTCTTGATGTATATTAACCACTAAAAAAATCCTTACATAGCTCACTCATTTCATCTTAGTATTGCCTTCATTGGAAATTGGTTTCCCAATATAAATTGCCAAGTGATTGAGGCCTCTATTAGTCCAATATTCCAATAACATATTATATATGTTAATCCATATGGGAACCTGTTTATGCTTTAATTTTTTGAGATTAATGCCTTGTTTCCATTTTTAATGAAAGAGTGGTTTGCTATTGTAGTTATAAGGACCAATTTCTAGGACTCTTTAGGCATTATATATAGAGTCAAATTTTAATAGAAATTTTTTTCTTATTTATTAGAACTTCATTCAAACCTAACTCCCTTTAGTGATTTGTGCCTAAGCGTTTCATTATAGGAAAATTTGGTCACTTATATAAAAAAGAATCAATTTGATTCCCATTTAGAAGCACATTTGCTAAGGACTTCCATTAGAAGAGTAAGAATTGTAACTACATATGAAGATTTAGGTGGAAAAGAGTGAAATTTTTTTAAGGAGATAAGTCACCTATCACATGTCTCTAAAAAAGCTTAGAGGTTAATTGACCAAAGGGAATAGAGTCCTTGGGTTTAGGAGGAGAGGCTTCAAAAGGACTAAGAGATCTTGGAGTTAGTATGGATTATTAAGTAAGAGTTGAAGAGATGAGTTTACCAAGTGAGAATGAAACTGGTAGAGTGGCAGATATAAGAGGGGGAAACCATCCAGATTATAGTTACTAGTTTGGTTAATTTTTTAGACAAATTAATAAAGAAAGTAAATATTTAATAAGCTAATTAAAATGTAGTTATTAAAAAATGAAAAGGAAAAAAAGCAAGGAATGAATAAAGCAACTAAACATGAACAATCACCAAGGATACGAGAGGATAAGTGTTGGACCCCACTTCCGAAGCCCAACATTCGGAATCATACTACTTGAGCAAACACATTTCCTATAGGTTTATTTCCATGAACCCTTGTTAGACATCATCCCATAAGGGTGGCGTGCCCACAACAGTCAAATATCAAAACAAACTTATTACTTCAACTCAGCCATTTTAACAAAGAAGTCAATTATGAACATATACAACCGAAACTACTTCAATATATCATTTCATTACTAAAGCAAAAGAGTTTGACAGACTTTATTTACATATCAAAAGCCACACCGTTGGCTTAATACCAAAATACAAAATACACATGATATAATTGAATGCTTATGCTTAAGATGATTCTAAATACCAAAAGTTGCTGAACTAACTTAATTACAAAAGTCTCTATTCTTGGTGTTTGCCAAACTTTTCAAGGATTAATACTGATTTGCTTTTTCTTCACCTAAGGAGTGGAAGGTAATGGGGTGAGCTGCGAAACTCAATAGCTTATATATTTATAGCCATTGGCAATGAGCCATATAATTCAAGCACACACACATATAAATAAATGTAACAAAGTGTATATATATATATATCCCATTAATCTAGCAATTTTATCATCCACAATTCAAGCTCAAAATTTTATAATTCGAATGTCATCACGTAGAACATATCATGAAGATTCATCCATCAAAACATAACACTCAAATATGCATCATACTTGCCAATTCAATTATGCAATCCACAAACAATTGGCTCGAGGGTTCCATGGGAACATAATGGAGAAATCGAAGTTTGCACCATGAATAGAATGAGTACATTTTTTGAGCTCATATGTCACAAGCGGGCAGCCGGGAGAAGGCTCTTGTTAACGTGCACGTGAAGAACAAAATGGTTCCACTCTCGCCCAAACAGAAGCACAAAATCATGCTAAAAAATCATTTCATCACAATTCAATTATATCAAAATTTCATACATCTTTCAAGGCATGACATAAAACACATCATAATGCAATTTCCATATCACAATAATTCACAATTTAGCACATATTCACACATAAGACAATTAGCTCATATTACACAACAACTATAAACATATTATCCACCTAATTTGCGTGCAAAAATCCAAGTCAAGGTTGTCTTTCCCCTTGCCATTGGGTAGGATTCTCTTGGTTCCTTAAAACAAACCAAGTCTCATTCAATAAGAATCCAATTGGAAATCCCACCATGCAAAATCACTAAAATTGATTCTAGAATACTTAAATCCAAGCATTTTCTAAATTCCATGAACTAAAATCCGTCCAAAAATTCAAAAGATTCAAAAAGATCTTACCTTAATTCTTCACCAAGTGAAGAGATCTTTGGCTCAAAGGGAAGCTCTTTTCTTCCTCTACCTTTTTTTCTTCTTGAACAGCTCCAAAATCTCTTTTAAAGACTAAGAAAAATTAAACCCTAGCTCAACTCTCTTCTTTTCTCTCAAATTATCGAACTCTCTTTCTCTTTCTTTCTCATTTTCGTTATTCTCCTCTTCTCCCCCTCAAATCACATTTTTCTTCTTCATTTAAAAGCAAGACAATACTTTTTCTTCCAATTATGCCCTTAATGATTGAGAATTGTCCTATTTGCCCCTCCGTTTATGCCTTATGTCTTTTATGCTTAAGTGTCTTACCAAAAATACCCTTGAACATTCTAATAAGGAAGATGATGAAATTTGATAACACTTTCTTCTAGCAAAATGTTCCCCCATTGTCTTAAGTTTCTAATGATACCAAAATCATTCAATTTGGTTCAGTAATATGAAAGTATTGCCCCAAACATTTTCGGACTGTTCTTATATTAAAATAGTTCATTATACCCAACTTCCATCCAACAATTGAAAGTTTTAGAGACTAAATTAAATTTCTATTTCTTCATACATTTTTTAGATCCATGTCTCTAGTTTATTTTGAAATAAGAATCATCTCATTCAGAGTTCTACCAATCAAGATATCATCAAAATACCGAAGTATGTTCAGTAAAATATCCAATCCATACTCTTCCAACCGATACCCTTACTTTGATTCAAACAATCTTTTTCAAATCAACATCAAAATCCATAACGTTTATGTAGAGGTAGAAAGAATTATGTTAGAAATCTATTGGTCTAAGAATCACTTCGTTTGGAGGTCGGATAACAAGATTATGGCTGAAAGAATCAAACATGATTTTTGCCCTCAATCATATTGCACCTGTCCTGGGACAATTGTCATAACTTTTACTAGAGATGTCGGATTAAGATTGTCTTAGGACAGTTTCAAAGAGGACTTTGAGATCTACAATTTTGTGAAGATCTCAAGAGAAATTCTATCATCTTAAAGACCAAACTTTGACCAGAAGATGTAAAATGAACAGTACCCAGAAGAAGTTTATGAATAGTGCACAGAAGATGCTTAACAATTGGCATAACTCTATCTATAGGTATCAGATCAAGGTCATTCTTAGACTATTTGAAAAAGGACTTCAAGATCTACAAATTTTATGAAGACCTTGAAGATAGATTCAATCATCTAGAGGGTCAACATTAGACCAGAAGATGTAGAATGAACAGTACCCAAAAGAAGTTTATGAACGGTGCACAGAAGATGTTTTAGTCAACATAAGAAGAAGCAGAAGATCAACCTAGGAAGAAGCAGAAGGTCATCATAAGAAGAAGCAGAAGGTCAATATAACAAGAAGCAGAAGGTCAACCTAAGAAGAAGCAAAAGGTCAACATAAAAAGAAGCAGAAGGTCACCCTAAGAAGAAACAGAAGGTCAACATAAGAAGAAGCAAAGGTCAACATAAGAAGAAGTAGGAGGTCAACCTAAGAAGAAGCAGAAGGTCAATATAAGAAGAAGCAAAAGGTCAACCTAAGAAGAAGTTTCTTCCACTGGGTCTTTCTCTTATAGCCAAACGTTCTAAATCACTATCTACACTCTCCAAAATACCTTCACTTATAAAGATCATAACTTTCGACTCCAATGTCCAAAAATTTCATACTATACATCGTTGGAGAGCTAGAAGGATATGCTACAACTTTCTAGAAGATAACTTTGTCTAATTTAACCTAGATTAATACAATTTTGCTCCTGAAGTCAAAACACAAATTTTACCTCTATGGAAGCCTTGAAATTTTGCACTGCGCAAACTTGGAATGTCCTGAGCATAACCATTCAACTACCAAATTGACTTCAATTAACTCTCAAATCTCAACTCATTTGACTCATCACATTCAACTATATTGGACCCCGGTCTATAAGTGAAATTTAGAAATATTAAATAAACTTAAATGAGTGTTTTTGTATATGTATTGTGTGATAGATGTTATTGTGCTTTAAGAAAAATTGATGAGAAAAGAA
>JAOTAX010004638.1:0-13252 GCA_025629825.1 Erythroxylum guanchezii
GCCTAAAAGTCAAAATTCAATTGAAGTTTATAAAAGAACGGGGGTTTTGTAAATTGATCAAAATTGAGTAAAATAACTAAATTAAAGAAAATTGTATAAAGTCCTCCTGAAAATGAGCTTAGGCTATCATAGTTCAAAATAAATTTACGGGAATAGAATCCACTGAGTTTTCGAAAAATCAACCTTAAAGGACCCTTTAAGTCCAAGGATTTAATTAAATAACCCATGACGGTCGTTGTCCTCAACATCGTTGTAACTCTGACGGCATCCATGGTGAAGATGATCCTGCGGTGCAGATGATGTGGTGTAGTTGATGATGAAATGTTGACGGTGGATGATGGTTGCGGCAGGGAATGGATGGCGATGATGAAAATGTTTGGATCGTCTCTAGGTTTCTGATTATGAATATGTCTGTCTGTGTATGTATTCGGGGAGAAGATGAGTAGTCAGACGACCCTTTTTGACCTAATTTGGCAAGTATTTAAAGAATCGAGGTCGGGTCGGGTCGGAAAAGTGAGATAATTTCCATTTAAAGTGCGGATATCCGTCTGCACGTCGCGACGTACGAATTAATTGACGTCGCAACGTGTGCTCTGGCTTACTCGCCGTGGCAAGCAAATTATTTGACGTCGCGGCGTGTCATCTTAGGCTCGCTCGCTGTGGCGAAGCAAATGGTGTGCGCCGCAGCGTGTCGTCTTCTGCATGCGCCGCGACGGGTGAAAGACTTGTTGATTTTTTCATCTCTTTGACTCCATTTTTTCTACAAAATAAAATAGCAATTTGCAGTATCAATTGTCCTTAGAAAAATTAAGATGCAATTATTATTAATTTGCAAAAATTTTACTAACAAATTACAATTCATATGAGCTCACTATAGGGAACCAATTTAAGCACAAAAATCATCAATTAAGAGTCAAAAAGTGCATTAGCAATTATAAAAATATAGCCAATTAATAATATCAACTTGGTCTTAATCAATATCCTACGATAAGGGCAAGCTACATTCGATCTCTACATTTACTTCACATGGCATCATATCATTACTAACTTATAATGCATCATAAGAAAATTACAATATTTTAAAAACCAACTTTTTCCTCATTTCATTGCATAAAACTGAATGTCTACATTGTGTTTACACTCCTTACATGAACATCATCAAAACCTAATACAAAAGGACTACATGAAAGAGGAAAATATACATAGTCTATCTAACTGTCCACAAAATCCATCTGACCGACCTTTGAGCCATGACTTCTCCTGCCAAAACATAATTAACCCGGCTGGTAGAGCCTCTCAGTAGCTTGAGTCATCTCTCGGTCCTGAAAAGACGACATTACAATTTTGGTGAGTTTTGCGAACTCCATGAGGTAACCATAATCGATGGTTCACTCAATTCATGCATCATATGACTACACGTAACATATTATTCACCTCATTGCATATTCATAATGTGTCGCATCTCACTTTCAGAATAATCATATCGATCATATCCTTCATACAAAACGCACATATCAATTATAATTGCAATGCACGTGAGGCTCACTTTCATTTATTATTGTCATTATGATCGAGTGCCTTTTCACTAGCTCATATCCTTTAGTGGATACCGAGCTGTGTCATATAATATCCCATATCCCTTAGTGGATACCGGGTACATTCACATTCGAGCCCGAGGCTCTAATCACATTATGAGCTTTAAGCTCTTTATCCTGGCGACTCCAGTCATAACTGCCTTTATCTTACATGCATTCATGTAATGAATGTTTCTCGTAACATAAACTCAGTCAATCACATGGATGCACATTCACATTTATCATCAGACCTTAGTCCAACATTCAACAGAAATGCTGAGCACACTTTTGCATTCATATGCATATTCACAATTTTCACATTTTGAAGCACTTATTTCGTCTTGTTCATATACAAGGAGCACTTTAATAACTCATTCATACATCAGAATCACCGGACCTTCATTTCCGGAATCAACAGAATCAAACCACATCTATATCAGCATTCAAAACACATTCTAAAACAAACAATTAATTGAGTGAAACTAACTAGGTTACTCACTAGCTACTCCCGAAGCTAATGCCTGAAAGATCCGACAACGTCTGGAGGTTGACGTTCTAGTTGCTCCTTCATAAAAACCAATATACACGATATCACAATTTGCACCATCATAAGTATTCGATAATGCACATGCATGAAATGAATTATGTACAATGCATGTTCAAGATAATTCTCGGGTATCTTTCTATCAATTTCATCGCAAAATTGATCTCATTTGAAGCTCTACTAATCTTGAAATCATCAAAATACTGAAGTATGTTCAGTAGAATAACACCAGTTCACATTATCTAGGAGTACACACACTGTACCTGCCCTATGTTTTTTACTCAATCTTTCTTATTTCATTTCAAATGGCTGTGATTTTTTTTGTAGAGATGTAGAGCAAAGTCTTACGAGTCCAATGGTTCAAGAATCAAATCATTTAGGTGTCTAGAGAAGAAGTTATGACCAAAAGAATCTAACCTATTTTTGTCCCCAATCGTCTTACTTTGCTTCGTCTTACTTTTACTTCGTCTTACTTTGCTTCATCTTACTTTCGCTTCGTCTTACTTTCACTTCGTCTTACTTTTACTTCATCTTACTTCCGCTTCGTCTTATTTTCACTTCGTCTTACCTTTATTTCGTCTTACTTCCGCTTCATCTTAGTTTCGCTTCGTCTTACTTTTACTTTGTCTTACTTTGCTTCGTCTTACTTTCGCTTCGTCTTACTTTCACTTCATCTTACTTTGCTTCATCTCACTTTGCTTCCTCTTATTTTCTCTTCTTCTTACTTCCGCTTCGTCTTACTTTGCTTTATCTTACTTCCGCTTCGTCTTACTTCCGCTTCATCTTACTTTTACACTCTCCAGAACATCTCTACTTATAAAGATCATAACTTTCAACTCAACTGTCCAAAATTTTCATATTATATACCATTGCAAAGATAAAAGAAAGATCTATAACTTTTATGAAGATCACTTCATCAAAAATCTATCTAGATTGATCCAGTAAGTTTAGGGAAGTTTCAGATCGAAATCCTTACTATTTCAACTCCAAAAATCACTTTTACAACACTTAATCACTAATAATCTTTCAAAACACTAAATTAACACTATAACCAAATTTTTCATCCCCAACAACACAGTATTTATGAACAAACACTTAAATGCCATTTTCCATGCAGATGACAGTAACTTAACAAGTTTATTTCATAAATCCCTCAACTTTAAAGGATTTATTCACTACTTACCTGCTAACAACTCCAAAATCTTCAAGCCGTAAACTCCGCACAATTTGCATACTTCACTGAGTACAATGACCAGCTTCTGGTTTTTCTTAGAGTAGAGGAAACAAATGGCAAAGTGGGTTTGGTTTAGGAAAGGAAAAGCATAGACATCTTTTTGAAGGTGTTTGATGGAAAACTCTATATATGGGAAGAAAATTTAAAGAAGATGATGATGAAGTAATGCAAATGCCTCATGATCTTATATAAGGAGCCCACTTGCAACCACATCTGGTGAGTCTTGAGCCTCTTGCCTGGTCATGGCATAGACTCGAGCCTAAGACTATGGTCGATTGCTGAGTCTCAATCTTGACAGAAGGACTCCCAAAGCTCACTCGGCCTCTACCTCGACTTCTTTGTTCGAATCCACTACCTCTGCTCTGCGGGACCATAGCATCACTCCCAGATCTCCCACTCATACTAGATTAAGCTCCCTTTGCATCAGGACAATCCCTAATCTGGTGGATAAAGGGGTCGTATCTGAGGTAAGCTCCAGTCAGTCTCTAGCACTCTACACCGTGCCTCTTCTCACAGTGCTCACATAGGGGCCACTAACTCTGTACTGTACCTTTTCCATAACCAGTCTATGCAAATCCACCCCTCTATCTGGATCCTGACTGCCTGGATCCAGCTGGTGCTCTGAAAGTTTTGTTCTAGCATTTATTGAATCTTCTACCAGAACCACCCTGACTCTCATTAGACCTTTTCACTCTGGACCCTTTCCCAGTCTCTACTTGTCTCTCTCTCAGCAGCTGCTCAATTCTAATTGACGTAGCTCTCAACTCGATAAAACTGGTTAACTTGAAGATTGCTAGTCTTGTTCGGATATCTATGTTGAGTCCACCCTCAAACCTCCTACACTTGTCCTCTTCCGTAGGGATCAGAGCAATGGCATAGCCCATCAACTCTTTGAACTTGATCTCATATTCTGCCACTCATATAGTACCCTGCTTCAAATCTATGAACTCCTTCATTTTTTGGTCCAAGTAGATCTTGGGCATGTCGTTTTCTTTAAAGACCCTTAAGAAGTCTTCCCACTTCAGGTGGCAAGGCCTAGTGGTACTGCCTGGGACACTCTTCCACCACTGGTAAGCTGGGCCCTATAGTAAGGACACTGCATAGTCCAACCTCTCGTCTGGCTCGCAGTACATCTGATCCAGAACTCTCTCATTCCTTTCCAACCATGCTTTGGCCTCAACAGGTTTTGTGCTGCCATAGAAATCCACAACCCCGTACTTCCACAGCCAGTCATACCTCCTCTCCTTTCTCTCGAGAACTCTTGGAGGCATCTCCTCTGATCGAGGTACTGAGGACTCCTTACTGGCTCCGATCGATCCTAGGTCAGCTGGTTTGCCTACTTGCTCGCCTATGGCGGATGACCTATAATAAACAGTCACTTCAATTATTATCTACATTTCTCACGATATTTCATGCTTAACATTCCTATATATCCATATGGATGCCAAACCATGCTCTGATATCACCTACTATAATGCCCCCTTACCCTAGGGACATATCGGGACGCCCTGAGGACATTCTAGTACATAACCTATGATAATGGCTCGCTATGATGAATCACAACATTCACTTCACATGGAATCATATATCTTATTCTCTCATGAGCATCATTAAGAAATTCACGATATTTTAAAAACCAAAATTTCCCTATTTCATTTCATAAAAATCAAAGGTCTACAATGTGTCTTTCAACATTCCTTACATGGACATCATCAAAGCCAAATACATAAGTGCTACATGAAAGAGGAAATACACAAAATCTATCTAATCTGTCTAAAACCTAACTGACTGACCTTTGAGTCATGACTTCTCTTCCCAAATCACAAGTCTACACTATTTGTAGTGTCTCTCAGTAGTTAGAGTCATCTCTCGGTCCTAAAAAGTCAACGTTACAATTTTGGTGAGTTTTGTGAACTCAATGAGGTAACCATCATCGATGGTTCATTCAATTCATGCATCACATCAATACATGTAACAATTGATTCAAATCTTTGCACAATTAATCACATATCACATTCTCACTTAAGAATAGGCAATTTTGCATTTCAATCAATCGAACATACTTATCAAAATGCATATGAAATGCTCATGTGACTCTTTTTAAATTTTTTCGTTGTTGTGACCGAGTGCCTAAACTGTGTCGTATCTGTTGTGGATATTGGGCTCATGGAACATTTAGTTCGTTACATTCACATACAAGTAGCACTTCAATATCTCATTCACATATCGCAATCATTGGAGCTTCATTGTCCAGAATCAACACAATCAAATCATATTCATTCAATAATTCAAACACAATAAAATCAAACAATTAATTAAGTGAGACCATCTAGGTTACTCACAAGTCACTCCCAAAGCTAATGCCTAGAAGTTCCAGCAACATCAGGAGGTTGACGTTCCAGTTGCTCTTCTATAACTAGCAATATAGACATATCACAATTTGCACAATTTTAAGTGTTTAAAAATGCACATGTATGCAATGAAATATGTACAATGCGTGTTTATGACAATCCTGGGTATTTTTCTATTATCCTCATCACATAATCAATCCTTTCTCAAAACTCACCTGAGTATAATTTATACTTAGGTTTATACCTCAATAAAACCCTTAAAATCACATTTCATAACTTATTTAATCACTTTCAGATTGCTCCAAAACCAAATTTTGGCCTTACTGTTCTAATACTGAAATAGTACACTATACTCAATTTCCATCTAGAAATTGAAAGTCTTAAAGACTATATCAAAATTCAACTTCTTTATGTAATTTGTAGTCCTATGTCTCTAGTTTACTGCAAGTCAAAAATCATCTCATTTGGATGTCTAGAGAAGAAGTTACGGCCAAAAGAAACAAGACTGTTCAGTTTGCAATTTCTCTCGAGTGTTCAGACCAAAATTCTACATTTCCATCTTTTTTTCACAGTGAACATGAAAAATGTCTATTTTTCTATTATTCATGACAGAACAATAAATCACCATTTTTGTTTCATAAAATAACAACTCTAAAAGATTAATAACATAGTCACTTGATAAAACTCCAAAATCTTCAAAAGCACCAAGAAACCCTAAGTCTCATGGACCCATGTACATCATCTTGAAGGTAGTTTAGGTTAGGTTTTTCTTGAGGCAAAAATAAATAGATAACAAAGTTGGAGTAGAAAAAGGTAGATGAAAGCACGATATAACTCTAGTGATTAAGTCTGAAACAGATCAGACGAAGTGATTAAGTCTCAGACGTATCAGATGGATTAAGTCTCAGATGAATCAGACAGATCAAGTCTCAGATGGATAGTCTCAGACAGATCAGACAGATCGAGTCTCAGACGGATCGAACGGAGATGTAATCAGACGGAGTAGATGCATCTAAGCAAGGCAATGTAATTGGATGGCATAGACGCAATCTAAGCAAGGCAATGAAATCAAACGAAGTAGATGCATCTAAGCAAGGCAATTTAATCGGATGGAGTAGATGCATTTAAGCAAGGCAATGTAATCGGATGGAGTAGACGCAGCTAAGCAAGGCAATGAAATCAAATGGAGTAGGTTACAGGACTTAACTAATGATAGACTCTAGAAGGTTTTAAAGATTCATATCCTAGACAATTTAACACAATTTAACTTTACTCTAATTTGTCTCTAATTTTTTCAATATCATCTTCTCATAAATTTCTAAGTCATCCCCAAAATTTTGATTGTGATTTTTAACAATTTTCCAATATCATTGATTCCTATTTCTATTTTTGATACATAAATTTACTTGCCAATTTGGCATTTTTCTTAGTCCAATAAAAATCAACACTTTCAGAAATTATTCCTAAAATTCACCAAATTTCAAAATTTACAATTACGCTCACCAATTGAATTTCTGATACATCAATTTCACAAATTCTCAATAGTATCACATCAGAATTCAATTATAACTAGAATTATCCATGAATGCATGCATAATTATTTTCTTGTGCAAAAGTTCACTATTCACATGTATGCGTATATCATATAATGCATAAGTATGCAGTGCATTTCTAATCTGTTAGTTCTCTTTCATATTTACTATTTTAACCTCCCCACAGGTAATGAGATGTTATAACTCTCCCCTCAAAAGAAATTTTGTCCTCGAAATTCTTACCTGATTGTTCGAATAGGTTGAGATATTGCCTCCTCATATGCTCCTTTATTTCCTAAGTGGCTTCCTTAGTTTAGTGATTCCTTTAAAGGACTTTCACCAATGGAATGACTCGGTTCCTCAACTGCTTGATCTGAGATCCCACAATCTTGATCGGCTCCTCAACATAGCTTAAGTTACTAGCAACTTCTATCTTCTGAGCCTGTATCACATGTGTTGGATCCGATCGGTATCTTCAGAGCATACTCACATGATACACATTATGCAACTGAGACATTTCATTCGATAAAGCTAACTTATATGCCAAAGGTCCTATCCTATCAATGATCTCATAGGGACCAATGTACCTAGGGCTTAACTTGCCATTTTTACCGAATCTCAATACTCCTTTCCATGGCGACACTCTCAAGAATATTCTATCTCCCACACTGTACTCCATATCCCTTCTGTGCTGATCCATATAACTCTTCTATCTATCCTGAGCTTCTTTAATTCGGCTTCGGATCAATTTCACCTTATCTACTGTATCTTGTATCAACTCTGAGCCTTCAACCATTCTTGAGCCCTCTTCATCCCAATATAATGGCAACCAACATTTTCTACCATACAGTGCCTCATACGGTGCCCTCCCGATACTACTGTGATAATGGTTGTTTTATACAAATTCTATCGATGTCGTATACTGATCCCAAGTTCCTTGAAACTGTAATACACAAGCTCTGAGCATATCTTCAACAGTCTTGATTGTCCTCTCAATATGTCCATCTGTCTGAGGATGAAATGTTGTACTGAAATTCAACTTAGTACCTATACTAGACTGCAAGCTCCTCCAAAACCTCGAAGTAAATCTGCGATCCCTGTCCGATACAATGGACACTAAAACCCCATGCAATCTCACCACCTCATTCATATATCTCCAAGCCAACTGATTTAGTGAGTTATTCTCTCTCACTGATAAGCAGTAGGACGACTTAGTCAACTGGTCCACTATGACCCATATCGCATCATTCTACCTTGGAGTCTTAGGCAATCCTATAAAAAAGTCCATAGTGATCCGCTCCCATTTTCACCCTGGAATGGGCAATGAATGTAGCTTCCCTACTGGAGCTTGGTGCTTAGCTTTAACTTGCTGGCATCTCATACTCTGCTAGATACATACTCTGCCAGTTGCTTCTTCATTCTGGGCCACTAAAAATGCTGCTTCAGCATGTTATATATCTTGGTAGTACCAGGATGCATAACACAGGTGGCCATATGAGCTTTCTCAAGAATTTCCTTCCTCAGATCCTCCACATTAGGAACACACAGCCTCTGTTTCAACCACAGTGTCTCATCCCTCAATTCAAACTCAGAATCTGGATTCATCTTCACTATCTGCATAAGCTTCATCATATCAGGATCTTTACTTTGAACATTTCGGATTCTATCATGCAACCTCGGTCTCAACTTCAGTGTAGCAATCAGTACCTTATCCTGCTCCAGATTCAACTCCACATTTAGAGCTCTCAAATGAATCAAGTTGGGTAACCTCGATAACTGAATCTGAGCTGCACTAATATTAGATTTTTCGCTTAAAGCATCAGCCACCACATTAGCTTTCCCTAGGTGGTACTCAATTGTGCAGACATAATCTTTTAGTAACTCAATCCATCTACTCTATCTCAGGTTCAACTCCTTCTGACTCAGCAGATACCTCAAACTCTTATGATCTATGTAAATCTAGAA
Source organism: Erythroxylum guanchezii (assembly GCA_025629825.1). Lineage (NCBI taxonomy): Eukaryota > Viridiplantae > Streptophyta > Magnoliopsida > Malpighiales > Erythroxylaceae > Erythroxylum > Erythroxylum guanchezii. Next base: position 9,201 of record JAOTAX010004638.1, read on the forward strand.
GGTCTCTCCATACAAATAGTGTCTCCTAATCTTTGGAGAAAAGACAACTGTAGCTAGCTCTAAATTATGTATCGGATAATTAATCTCGTGAGACCTTAGTTGTCTTGATGCATATGCGATCACCTTACCGTACTGCATCAACACACTTCCCAATCCTTGATGCTAAATATCCTCCGATTGCCAATAGAATAGTCAACACTAGTGCTGTAATCAATCGATGCTTCAGCTTCTCAATGCTCTTCTGACACTCCTCATTTCATCTAAATACTACATTCTTCCTCAGACTTTTTTCAGAGGGGCTAAGATCAGAGAAAACCCCTCGACAAACCTCCAGTAATATCTGGCCAATCCTAGGAAGCTTCAGATTTTAGACACATTCCTTGGAGCTTCCCAATTCATTACTACCTCTATCTTCTTTGGATCTACTTGTATGCCTTGTCTAGTCACTATATGCCCTAAAAACACTACTTGATCCAGCCAAAATTCACACTTATTGAATTTGGCATACAACTATTTTCCCTCATGATCTGTAAAATTACTCTCAGATGCTTGACATGCTCTTCTATGCACTTCGAATACACCAAAATATCATATATGAACACAATTACAAAGTGATCCAGGTAGGGCTAACATACCTTATTCATCAAGGCCATAAAAGTTTTCAGGGCATTAGTTAACCCAAATGGCATAACAAAAAACTAGAAGTGCCCATACCTGCTCCTGAATGCACTCTTCTGTACATCAGCCTCCGCTATCTTCAACTGATAGTATCCCGATCTCAAATCCAGCTTGGTAAATACCTGTGCTCCCTACAACTGATCAAGTAAATTATCGATCCTAGGCAACGGGTACTTGTTCTTCACTGTCACGTGATTCAACTGCCTATAGTCGATGTATAACCTCAAAGTCCCATCTTTCTTCTTTACAAATAACACGGGAGCTCCCCAAGGAGATACATTGGGTTTAATAAAACCCTTTTCTAGTAACCCCTGTGGTTGAGCCTTCAACTCCTTTAGTTCAATAGGTGCCATCTTATATGGAGGAATGGATATAGGAGTAGCACCTGGAACTAGATCAATGGTAAACTCTATTTCCTGATCTGGAGACAGGCTAGGTAACTTAGCGGGAAATGCATCCAGGAATTCCTTAACCACAGGAATATCCTGCACATTCTGCTCAACTCTAGTATCAATGACATGAGCCAAATAGGCCTCACATCCCCCCTGTATCAACCTCAATGCACTCATAAAGGATATCATCATGTCTGGCACTGCTTGACTAATTCCTTTGAGTACTACCCTCGGCTGACCGGGAGATTCTAGTACTACCTCCTTGGTATAGTTGTACATGACAGCCCTATATGCAGTGAGCCAATCCATACCTAAGATAATATCTATCTCTCTCAGCTGTAGAATAATCAGATCTGCCTCTAACTCTGCTTGATCAATCCAAATCAAGCACCCCTTACAGACCTCTCCTATAAAGTTAGGCGTACTCACCTCTAATCCATACTGTAGTAGCTCCCTATCATAATGCAGTCTACATGCTAGATGCGATGCAATAAAGGAGTGTGTGGATCCTGGATCTAGCAATGCAAATGCCTCATGATCATAAATAAGGAGCGCACTTATAATAACATTTGCTAAGTCTTGAGCCTCTTGCCTGGTCATGGCATAGACTCGGGCCTGGGATTGTGATCGGTTGCTCCGAGTCTCAATCCTGACAGAAGGTCTCCTAGAGCTCACTCTGCCTCTACCTCGGCCTTTATGTCCGGATCCACTACCTCTATTCTCCTAGACTGTAGCATCACTCCCAAATCTCCCACTCATACTAGACTAAACTCCCCTTGCATTAGGACAATCCTTAATCTGGTAGTCAAAGGAGCCGCATCTAAGGCAAGCTCCAGTCAATCTCCAGCACTCTCCACCGTGCCTCTTCTCACAGTGCTCACGCAGGGACCACTGGCTTTGTACTGTACCTCTTCCACTGCCAGTTTGTGCAAATCCACCCCTCTGTCTAGATCCTGACTACCTGGATCCAACTGGTGCTTTGAAAGTTCTGTTCTAGCGCTTATTAAATCTTCTACCAAAACCACCCAAACTCTCACTAGACCTCTTCACTCTGGACCCTTGCCTAGTCTCTGCTTGTCTCTCTCTCAGTAGCTGCTCAATTCTAATTGACGCAACTCTCAACTCGGTAAAACTGCTTAAGTTGGAGATTGTTAGTCCTATTTGGATCTCCATGTTGAGTTTATCCTCAAACCTCCTACATTTGTCCTCTTCTGTATGGATTAGAGCAGTGGCATAGCCCATCAACTTGTTGAACTTGATCTCATATTCTGCCACTAACATCCTACCCTGCTTCAAATCCGGTCTAAGTAGATCCTGGGCATTTAGTTTTCTTTGAAGACCTTAGGAAGTCTTCCCACTTCAGGTGGCAAGGCCTGGTGGTACTGCTTGGGACAGTTCTCCACCACTGATAAGCTAGGTCCTGTAGTAAGGACACTGCTTAGTCAAACATCTCATCTGGCTCGCAGTCCATTTGATCCAGAACTCTCTCAGTCCTTTTAAGCCATGCTTTAGCCTCAGCAGGGTCTGTGCTACCATAGAAATCCACAATCCCCTACTTCTGCAGCCTGTCATACCTCCTCTCCCTTCTCTCAGGAACTCTCAGAGGCATCTCCTCTGATCGACGTACTGAGGACTCCCTATTGGCTCCTATCGATCCTAGGTTAGCTGGTTCGCCTACTTGCTCACCTATGGTGCAACATCCAATTACCATAGGGTACATACCCAAACATTCAGGAACATTAAAATACATGTCCTATGATAATAGTATGATAGAGCAAAAACAAATCCAATTTACACAAGGCATCATCTAACATAATTTAAAAGTTAGCAAATTTTAAAACCATTCATTGCATTCATTTACAAATCTTACATTGTTTCCATTAGATAAATATTTACGAAACCTCATGCAGGTTCTAGCAAAAACTACAAAATAAAAGCTATAACTCTCAGAAGTCAACTGACAGACCTCTGAGCCATAACTTAGTCCAAAACATTCTTCTATTCCAGAATAAACACTAAGTCTCCTGTCTCGTACCTGAAAATTACGTTGCAATTTTTATGAGTTTTGCGAAATCAATGTGTGAACTATCATTGATGATTTCACCGGATTCACATGCACAAATCACATTTTACAATTATTTATACAAAACATGTATATTTCAAATACTCACACTGTCATGGCACATCATTTAATCATTGCGAATCAAATCATATATAGACAAATACAGATGCATATGAGACTCCAAATTCGTTATTATTGATGTGATCGAGTGCCTATCACATATACAAATACTGGCCCATAAGGCTCAGTCAGAAACATATATCACGAAGCATAGCTCCACGTGCAGAATCATATATCACAAAGCAAGGCTCTATGTGCAAGCGCTTTCATATTGGCTACTCCGGTCACGACGCCTTTATCTGAGCATGCATTTTATGAAATGCATCAATTCAAAATTTACCATGTATCACAATCATTTATAAAGCATTGTCAAAATTTCGTAATCATCGGACCTAATTCCGACATTTAATTTTCGTTGAGAATTCACATAGCATAATGCAATCAGAATTATCAAACAAATCAGAGCACTTCCAATATAGTCCCAAATATTTACTCCTCAGACTTTAAGTCCGGAATTCAGAAACAAATCACAACAGTTCAATAATTGGAATCTTAACAAATCAAATCAAATCAATCCTAGGAAATTCATTAGGTTGACTCACAGTACGCTCCAAGAAACTATTTCCTGGATGGTCCATCAATGTTCAACTGGCGTCTGATGTCTCCCTTTATAACATTGATTGAGCCAAGTTTACATTATAAATTGACCTCACTTTCTTAACTGTTTGTGCACTTGTTGACTCCTAATTGATGATTTTTGTGCTTAAACTGGTTCCTCATATTGAGCTTTCATAATTTGCAAATTGTCAGTACATTGTCGTAATTTGATATTAATTTCTCCATAATTTTCATGAGGACAA
>JAOTAX010004687.1:0-13249 GCA_025629825.1 Erythroxylum guanchezii
ACAAAACCCAAATCAGTTAAAATCGGATAACACAATCAATTCCTAATGAGAGAAAGAAATAACAAAATAATAATAAATACTTAACCCGGGTTGTCGGCGTCGATTTTACCTCCGAACCGACTTCAGGAAGTTTAGACCTTCATAGATATTTTTCGAAAAATAGTTTCAGTCCCCATCCAATGTCCCTAGCCAAAAACCCCTTAATTTCTCTTCTCTCTATTGCAAGCTCCTCACAAATTTACTTTTCATTAATTTGACAAATAAGCATTGGAGTTTTTTCAATGAACAAACCGCAGTTGCTGCTCTCCTTGTATTGATGTATTTCTGTGTGACTACTGAAGCTCCTTCCTTGCTTGCGTTGCGCCTCTACTTGTGTAGCGTCACTTCTGACTGCGCTACTCTCCCTCTTGTGTGATTTTGCACCTGGTTCCTGTGCTGCGCCTATGCGCTACTGCGCCCTCCCTGTTGGTCACGCCTGTTACGTTTTTTTCACTCTCTTGTAGTTGATTTTTATTTTTGCGCTCATTGTGCTTGTGCCTGCCCTATGCGCCTGCAGCCCTCGCGTCACTTACGTTCCTGGCGCTCTCCTCTTCATTTTATTTCTTTTTTGTCTATTTAATTTCGTGTCTTGATTTAATCCCCCAAAAACACTGGCTGTTGCGTGATTTTAAATCCTCCCTTGATTAGACAATTAAAACCTTTAAATCCTCTCTGCCATGTCTTGCTTACGTGTTGATGTGTCTCCTTGATTTATTTCGCCCCTCCATTTAATTTGCCTCTTGTCCTCAAGCTTGTCTACTGTTTTATTCGACACTCCTCCTTTTTGAGACAAACAAGGGTCTTGTCATTTAAAACATTTGCTGCTGCTCCTCTTTTCCTTGGCTATCGTTTTGTATTTCATTTTCCTTGAGTTCTTTTTCTTTTTCTTTCTTCTTGCTCACAAGGACAAACAAAAATAAATCTTCAGAAAATGACCCAAATATAATGCTTCTGACTCACTTTAATTTATTTGCTTCTAAATTGTACCTAAAATCACATATGAATTAAAATGAGTATCTTAAGCATTTTTATGTCAATAATTGCTAAGTGTAAATGATTAAAAATATCAACAATTAAACACATATCATCTTTAAGGTTTAAAACCTACAAGATGATAGTTGGAAGAAGGATGGACTTTCATCACTCGCGAGAAGTAAGAAAAGGATATCCAATATTAGATTGGTTTGTAATATAATAAGATTTATGAAGAAGACAAGGAGAAATATGGATCAATAAATAGAAATTTAATATTAATTTCTAAAAAGCAAAGTAAGCAAGCCATTCATTTTGTATGAGTTCATGTTAAGGATTAGCTAAGAACATAATATTTCCTAGAATTATCACAGAAATGATGGGGGTGAACAAATGGTAAAGTTAACGTAACATATATAAAGGTAAGTTTACAACCATAAGCGAATAAAGGAATTGTTGCCAATAACTTTGTTTCTCTAATGATGATCTTCTGTTAGGTTGCAAGAGTGAGCATTAATTTTTATTTTTAGTTTAAATTTTCATTTAAAAATATTTTTCCTACTTATTATTCTAAATTGACTTTCCCAATGTTTGAATTGAAACCCAAAATAAAGGTCATGTTTCTATTATTGTTTTAAGTTAGTTACTCCATCTATATTTAGGTTAAAATCATATTAATAGTTACTAAACATATGAATTAAAATTAATCTTATATAAATGAATAACAACAATAACAACAACAACAACAACAACAACAATAACAACAACACCTAGTGAGAGTTTCATACATATTTTATGCTATGCCAATAAATTATACTTGTTTGCATTTTACCATTATTGTGTGATGAATGACAATATACTTTTAAGTAATCATGCTTTTCAATTTAATTTCAAATATAAACTTAGGAACATTCGAGATCACACATGGGCTCATTCTTCCCTGTAAAAGTTACTTTTTTATTTTAAATTCATGTTCTTGGTTTTTCATAATTGAATTTGTTTTTTTAGGAAAATTTTAAGGTGACGAAATAAACTTTTTAAGATTAAGAACATCAGTTTTCTTTGGTAATAGAGAGTTGTTACATATGAATTATGGGAGTGATCTTAGGCATAATAGAGAGTTGTTAAGAGTTTTGAGAGGCAAGAGGGTATATTTATTCATTACATAACACATATTAAGACTTTGTTTATTGGTTTTATCATGAAAATTAATTTTTTTAATTTGTATAATTACTACAATTTGGAAAATTTCTTGTACAATTTGAAACAATGAATCTAATTTGGATTATATGACTAATTAAATATGTCATTTGGTCTTACTAATGCACTTAATATTTTTATGAAGTTAGTGAATTAAATATTGTATACATATATAGGTAGGATGTAGTTGTTTATTTTAATGAAATTTCAATGTACGACAAACTCCTAGAAAAGTATATTTATCATTTGATGCAGGTGAAATTTAAACATATTAATTGGTTTATATTTAGGATGTTTAAACATTAAATTGCTAATTTATTGGAACACATTTTTATAACGAGTGAAGTTGCCCATTTTTTATAACATCTTCTTACATTATGAAATTCATTATTAAGACTTGCACTCTTATGTGTGTGGGACCTTTAGAATTTGATATATACTATATAATTTATCTTTAATTCTTTCTTTAGCACTATTGATCTATATAAAATTAGTAAACATTCAAATATAATACGAGTCATAGAACTATTATGAGTTTTAAAGTTATAAAACCATTAAATTACAATGTCTAGAACATTAGTGGTGCCATTGTAGTTTATGTCACAATGGCCCCCATATGTTGAATTGATGTACTACATAATCTTTATGTTTGATTATTATTATTTCAAGATCAATCTTTAAGTACCAATATGGAGAATAGGAGAAAACCCTCGTTCTTGAAGGAATTGAAAAACTTATGAAAAGTTCAAATTCTTGTCTTCTATGGAACTATGGAGATCATAATGAATTAAATACATATTGCTAGATGATCCATAATATAAGGTTTTACGTAATATATCTAGTATATAAATTTACTATTTACCTTTTATCTTTATTATAGGTATACAATTGCTTTCTTTGTTTCATGATTTTAAACCCTCCTATTTATATGTCTAACTTTTTTTTTTAATATAGGGAGTTGAAGTGTTTCCTTACTCGTACTGATATTAAGATAAGAACAATTCTACCTTAGGTGAGATACTCTAATGATTGTTATTTCTCTATTTTTAAGTTAATACTATTTAACTACTTGTGAGTGCTTCAATCTTATCTTGTTTCTTTGTTCTTATATATATATATATGGTTTTGGACAAGATTGGAAGGTGATCTTCATATGTATTTAGACTGATTTTAGGCATCACATGTTCCGAATTATGTTATTTAGAATTCATATGATCAACATGTCATATGTCCCTGGTGCTTTTACTTGTATGAGTGAAATTCCTAATTCTTTTGTCAAAAGAAGGCCCAAATGTTTAATCCTGAGGAAGGTTCCATTTATTTTCCGTATGTGATTTCTTCTTGCCCAATCTTCTATCCTCACTAGGTCATCTTCATAGCAATTATATTACAATACTTCTTCATAACAATTATATTGAGCACTCTCCTAATATTTCTCCATTAAGATGAATTACAAAAAGGCATTGGCAATAACTTAATTCCAATATTCACAAAATAATGATTAATTGCATCATTCATCCAATATAACTTCTAATCTTTATCCCTTTTTAGTTCTTATATATCTTTAAATGAATATTTTCTCTCATGACTCTTATATGATCATGGTCTATTTTTTTAGCATGAGTTCTATTATTACCATCTTTTCATTTAAATATGTTATCTGTTAGCAAATTGATAAGAGGATCTCATTCTTTTTCTAATTATAATCAAACTTTTGCTAGATATAGAACCTAAAAACTTGGAATATAATTGGTTTGGATAGAACAATGTAAGGCTTATATCACTTGAATATAAGTCTTACAGTTCTTGTTTAAATTCAGACTTTGGAAATCAACTTGTAGGTGATTAATTCAAACATGAATACTTGAACTTCATTGTGATTAATTCAAACTTAGTATAACATAAGAAATTCATAGGTTTAATAGACATGACAATTCTTTACATAATAAACCCCTAGGATGGTATATAGGCTGGAAACCCATAATGCAGCTCCCATAAGGCTTATCGATGAAATATTTCACGAGCTTAGGAATCATAGTGAGAACTTGCTTTCTCGATTCATATGGTGTAACAATGCCACATACCATAGTGCTTGTTTAAATTCAAACTTTGGAAATCAACTTGTAGGTGATTAATTCAAACATGAATACTTGAACTTCGTTGTGATTAATTCAAACTTAGTATTAACATAAGAAATTCATAGGTTTAATAGGCACGATAATTCTTTGCATAACAAAACCCTAGGACAGTATATAGACTGGAAACCCGTGATGTAACTCCCATAAGGCTTATCGGTGAAATATTCCATGAACCTAGGAGTTATAACGAGAACTTGCTTTCTAGATTCATACGGTATAATAATGTCATGTACCATAGTGTTTGTTTAAATTCAAACTTTGCAAATCAACTTATAGGTGATTAATTTAAACATGATTACTTGAACTTCAATGTGATTGCTCGATGTAGTGTTGGATTTAATACATTTATATACTTTTTTTAACTTCTTAATGTCACTTTTTATAGGACATTGGTTGGCATATTGTTTTATTTGACTGATTGTTTTATTTGACTGATATATACTCATATATGTTGCTTATCAATTAAGTTGTCCAACTTTTGTTCATATTGGGAATATTATTAGAATAATTGATGGCTAGATGTATGAATTACAGTTCATTTTTAAGGTTATTATGAGTTAGAATGTGGTGATTGTCCAATCACTAAGGTGTAATTGGCTATGATTGAGTTTTCTAATTGTGAATTCATATGGTGGGATAGGTTGGATTCTATTTAGATGGAAAATGGTGAGAGACCTGTAAAAATTTAGGGAATGTTTTGTAAAACAAATATTAAATATTCTATAAACTTAAGGGAAATGAAGGATACTAACTATGAAATCACTTTTTTAAATAACAGTTTTGCAGAAATGAGAAATGTTGATAAATTTTGGATGTATAGAAGATTAATACCTGATGGTTTCATTCAACCTGAATTTGTTGAGGGAGTTAAAGCTTTTATTCACTATGTATGTTCTCAACCTACATATATGGATGACCTAAAGATCAAATGTCCATATAAAAAGTGCAAACATATTCGTTTTCTTCCTATTGATTAAGTGAATCTCCATTTGTTAAGAAAAGGGTTTGTTCCAAATTATTTTGAGTGGACACGACATAGGAAGCCATTAATTTGTAGCACCTTAAGGGGTAATGAAGTAAACTCGTCAATAAATATGGATGAGTTTGAAAGGGGATTAGATTTGGAACAAGTAATGTGGGTGCAGCTAAAAATCTTACATCCAAATGGTTTCTGATGCAGCCAGTTATACCTTTTAGGAAAATATAAAGAATCTTGAAAAAGAATCAAACCAACATGCAAAACACCTTTTTTGACTTACTACAATTAATTGACAAAGAATTATGACCAAATTGTGAGACCATGACTCAATTATTTTCAATTGCTCGAATATTGAACATAAAGTCTGAAGGGTATATTTCTGATCGAAGTTTTGATAAAATTCTTGCTTGTATAATGAATCATTATCTCTTGATCACACAATGGTTGATAATTTTTACAATATGAAGAAACTTGTTAGGGATCTTGGTTTGCCAGTTGAAAATTTTGATTGTTGCAAATTAGGATGTATGTTGCTTTGGGGAGATGATGTGGAATTACAAGAGTATAAATTTTGTGGTCAAGCTAGGTTCAAACTTAGAAAGTGTACTATGAAACATAAATTAGTACCTTGGAAGTGAATGTATTATTTCCCACTTACTCCGAGACTTCGAAGACTATATGCCTCTGATGTTACTGCATCTCATATAAGATGACATAATGAACATGAACACGAAGATGGAATAATGATCCATCCATCCGATTCGCTTGTTTGAAAACATTTCAATAATATCCATTATGAGTTTTCATCTGAAAGTCGAAATGTTAGGTTGGGATTGTCGACGGATGGATTCCAACCTTTTGATCAATTTGACCAACAATATTCAACAATTACTCCTTATAATTTGCCTCTATGGAAGTGTATGAATGAGACATATATGTTCTTGATACTAATTGTGTGAGGGCCTACAAATCCAAAGTATAAAATTGATGTATTCTTACAACCATTGGTATCTGAATTGCAACATCTTTGGGAATATGGTGTGGAGACATATGATGTGTCTCTTAAACAATTTTTTTTTATTAAGGTAGCTTTAATGTGAACTATTAGTGATTTCCTGGCATATGTTATGTTGTTTGGATGGAGCACAACAGGAAAATTAGCTTGTCCTTATTATGAGAATGATTCTGATGCGTTTCATCTTCTAAATAGGGCCAAAACATCTTAGTTTGACAACCACAGGAAATTTCTTCATCTAGATCATCCATTTAGACACAATAAACAAAAATTCATTAAAAATAGGATGGTACAAACACCTCCTCCCCCTCATAAAGAGATATTGCAGGATATTGATGAATTTGAGTTGGTGAAAGTTGCAGAACTTGAAGCTGATGAAACTAATACGAGCATTAGTAAAAACTTTAGTTGGAGAAAATGGAGCATCTTTTGGGATTTTCCATATTGGAAAACTAATTTGATACATCATAATCTATATGTATTGAAAAAAATTATATTTGACAATTTGTTCAATACCATAATGAACATTGAAGAGAGAAAAAGGATAATGTAAAATCACGAGCTGATTTGAAATTTTTTTATAGAAGGAATGAATTAGATAAAGATATTCACACCAGTAAATATTCGAAAGAATGTTACATTTTAGACCAAAAAAAACAAAAGGAAATTTTGTGTGAATGGTTGAAAAGTCTAAAGTTTCTTAATACTTATGCTTCGAACTTAGCAAGGTGTATGGACGGGAGGAAGTACAAATTATTTGGAATGAAAAGCCATGATTGTCATGTGTTTATGTAAAGGCTAATTCCACATAAGGTTTAGGAAGCTATAACAAAATTAAGTTTGTTTTTCAAAAGCTTAACATCATTCGAAATAAAGTTAGCTTAAATGGAAAAACTAAAAAGGGAAATTCTAGTTATCTTGTGCAAATCGGAAGGGATTTTTCCTTCAAGTTTCTTTGACTTTATGAAGCATCTACCCATACATTTAACACACAAGGCTAAACTTGCTAGTCTAGTTTAATATTGATGAATGTTTCCGTTTGAGAGGTAATTATAGTTAATATTTAAATAAAATTTGTAGCATGTTTTAATCACATAATTGTAATAACCATATTTGTAATGTAGGTATTTGCATCACTTGAAGAAAATGTCAAAAACAAGGCTAGAGTTGAAGGTTCGATATATGTAATGCTTATATAGTAGAGGAAGCAAGTACATTTTGTTCACATTATTTTAACTCGTATGTGTACACAAGAGAAAGAAAAGTTCATCGTAATGACGATGGGGGAGAAATGAGTGGTGTTGACAATAACTTATTCATTTTAACATATCCAGGATGAACATATGGATGTTCAATAAGAACAATGTTAACAACAAAGAAATAGAGGTTGCCCCTAGATACATTTTATTGAATTGTCAAGATGTTTAACCTTTCGTGCAGTAAGTTTAAGTTGATTTTGAAATAGATTATTTGAGTTTCTGAAGTTACTGTTATTTACAACTAAAATACATAATAATGCCTTTAGATTATATGAGCAATGGATACGTGAACTAACGCCCGAAACAATACAGGACGATATCAATAAAGAAGTTGAAAAACACTTTCCTCGATGGTTTGAGAAATATGTAAGTTTCATTTGTAATAATTGAAATGGTTGAATTATCATATCAAAGTGATTAGATGACATTATACTATTTAATATGATAATTTTTTTTGGTGTAGACCTAAGAAAATCGAATAGAGAACAAGTTTATATGTGATCTTGTAAAAGGACCTTTGCGAACTGTTAAATCATATCCGATATATTTTGTTAATGAATATAAATTTCATACATCATAGCATGAAAACAATAAATAGTAGGGTTTGCAGACAAGGAGAATTGATGAGTTACTATGGTAAAATTATTGAAATACTTGAAATTGAGTACCTTGCATTGCCAATAAAACGGAGTGTGATATTTAAGTGTGAATGGTTTGGTCCAACTCCCAATGTTGGAACAAAAGTGCACAGTCGATACAATCTAGTTGAAATCAACCAGTAAAGAAGATTAAAACAATTTGAACCTTTCATGTTAGTGATGCAAGCGATCCAGGTATATTATGTTCCTTTTCCTAGCTTACGACGAGATAAATCATATTGGTTAGCTGTATGTAAAATAAAACCTAGAGATGTTTTTAAATTATATAGAAAAGGAGAAGATAAGAGAATTGAAAGTGAAGCGTTTCAGGAAGATGTTTATGAAATAAATGCATGTGTCATATGACGAGAATGAACCTTTGAACGATCCAAATAATGAATATGTTTACATTTCATCTAGAGAGGATGAGGAGAGCGAGAGATATGAAGAAGAGCTTGAATTTGATTCTAATTATTTGAAAAAAGAAGTTGATGATGATTTTGATTTACAATTAAGTGCTGATAGTGATTAATAAAATATTATATGAATAAATCTATTATTGCAACAACAAAATGTGATGTTTTTTTAACTGGAAAATTCAATAAAATGTAAATTTTAGGTTAAAATATGCCACCAAAGAGAAAACAGGATATGATGCGGTCAAGGTTCAGGTTACAACGATTTGGAGAAGCCAGTGCATTTCCAAGTGAAGCATTATATTCTGCAGATGCTACTAAAGTAAATCACTTGTTAATATAGGAATCACGCAAAGTATATAAAATACACAAAAAGGAGGGTTTAATTGTGTAATCTTTTCGAAATTATTAATCTTTTGAGATTTTTTGAATATCTTTACAACTATCAGATGAATACCAAAGATATTTTACTAAAGTTGATAAGTATTGAAATCACAAGTAATTTTATCTACTCGTCTAACAACAAGAAAACTAAAGTATAAGGGTTAGAGAATAGACGCTACGATTTTATACTGGTTCAACCCAAATCTTTGGCTACGTCCAGTCCTCAGAGTTTGTTTGAGATTTCACTATACTCTTCAACTTTACAAGTATTCTTTCTTTCCTTCCAGAGCCTCTTCAGGTCTCTTTCACAAAGTATTCTTTTTGCTATCTTAGCCTCTCCAGGCTTCAGCCTTTTCTTTCTCTCTCTAAGAAAGATAATTTGAGCTTTTCATTACAGTATTATTAGCTCTCTTGTTTCGCACTTTGAATACAGAATTTCTCTAAGTATTGTACAATAAGAGTTTTCTCTCTTGTAAAAACGTTATCTTAGTCTTTGACTAGGACTAGTATTTATAGGCAAAGTCTTCAACTGTCTTCTTGAGAAATTGCTTCTTTAATCTTCTAGAAACTGTTATTTAGTTAAGTCCTGTAACTGACTCTAACTAACTAACTGTTTGACGTTCTAGAGTATCTTCTTTTTTGTATCGTCTAATATTGTCGGTTCACCTAGTATTGCACTTCCTCTGTTATTTACGCGTCGTCTGTTGTTTGCACTTTGTCTGTTATTTGCGCTTCGTCTGTGTTTGCGCTTCGCCTGTTGTTTGCGCTTCGTCTATGTTTGTGCTTCGTCTGTTGTTGTGCTTCGTCTATGATGACGTGTATCGTCTATTACTGACGACTAAGTGTTACTTACATTTTTCTGCACACTTAACAAACTTATCAAAACAGTTCATACATTTCTAAGATTATTATTATTTGATTGTCACCAAATTAATAGAAGTGAAGTCTTCTTGACTTAACAGCTACTGCACATCCAGATGAGGCATCACCTTTTGTAGTTGCTGCTATACCATCCAGTAGCTTTACTACACCATATACCACCCCTACACTATCCACCACCCCTATACTGATAGAGATATGAGGGATAAACGTTGTGGATGAAGGAGGCGATCTCCATCCTGGGACTAAGGGAGTTGATGGAAGAACGTATATTATAGTTGTCAACAATTTGTAAGTAAATTTCTAAAAATTTTGTAATATATGATAACAACGTAGGTTTATACTGAAGTTATAAGTTTCAATTTGAAAATAATCTAAAATAACTTCTATATTAGGTTGATTCCGTCTGGAACGTGCTCAAGAAACATCTCATCCAAGTTCAAGGAGATGATAGGCCTTGAGGGTTATATATGGAATAATGTCTCCCAGTCGGCAAAGGATTTTTATTATCAAGAGTTTGATGTACACAAACTATATTCTTTAATCTTTTTTATTTTATCTAAATTTTATACATTAATTAGATAAATATTTTCGTTTATAAGTACTTATTGTACTTTTTTTAGAAAGATTTTTTTCGGGATCCAAACTTTGATGTTGTAATTTATACAGTATGAGAGAGGTGAGTTCGTACATGTTATAAAAACTTTCTTGCTTCGATACACAAGAATGGTGTACGACCGCCATATATATTTGAAGAAATGGAGTCGTTGGCAGCAGCATTAGACATCACCAAAAACAATATTTATTTTAGAGCATAATTTTGCCAACAGACATGGAGGACCGGACAGAGAGAGTCTATCCATACACATTGGAGGATCTTTGACCCACCATGAGTCTGCACTTCAACTTGTAAGTATCAAAACTTTACACTTATATTCTAAATTTTGTACATTGACGTATAAAATTTGATTTCAAGGTAATTTGATATGCACAACCCACAACCCCACAAACTTGCTCTAATATTAAATTTTTTTGTCAACTCATAAGATCATACTCCATCTGTTGGCCATGAAAAACAATTCCATATGCCAAAATTTGTAGTTATCACCCTTGCAACATAAAGATTCACCTTAAACCTATTATAGAAGTACTCCATAATGATGTTATCAATTGTTAACTTTTAAAAAAATGAGAAACCATATAATAAACCTAGAATCCAGCCTCGACATTAAGAAGAACTTGAAAAAGGTTATTATCTTCCTTTTTCTTGGACTCCCTTGATAATCTCCATAATTTCCATTTCGTAATTCTTATTCATAAATAATAACTAGTATCATTGTCACAGCTTTAAAGACTACAAAAACAATAAAAGAGACCCTTTGAGTAGTGTTCAAAGGGATGTTAAAAAATAGAATGAGTCCATTTATCTGAGACACAACCAAATTTGCCACATCGAATCCTAAATTCGCCCAACCAATAGTGGCATCATTTGCAAGGCCAATAATACACCCTAATAAGATTGAGCTTATCTAAAACTTTGGACACAAAGTTGACCAAAAAAAATAATGAATAAGGATAAATGAAAAAGAAAATTAGACAAAAAATAGTACACAAGATGATCAAAGTACTAATGAGAGAGAGGGGTAAAGCTAAGATGTGTACTGACAATGTCGCAAACATGTTCCATAGTAAGATAAGGAATGATGGAGCTAACAAAAGAGGTGATACTGACGTTAACTATATCAATGTTGGTGAGGTTGAGGTTATGGTAGAGGGCAACCAAAAGTGGAGATATTGAGAAGATGGAGAAGAAGCACACATATATTTTAAAGTTATTTCTCTTATTAACATCTATGTTGTGATGTTCAACTTCAATGAGCTTGCATAGTTGAGAAACAAATTTAGGGTTTTTGGAGTTAGATGGATTACTTTGGATCCAAAGTTATATGAGTGTCCATATGTTCATCAAAAGTTATGTAGATATTCAATTTTATGTCCTCTTAATCATATTAACAAATAACTAACAAAGACAATATTTTGACTTAGGTTGTTTAGTCACTAAATTAAAATTTTTAAAAAGTTGACACTGAATTGAAGAAAATTATAAAATTTTACACATTTTAAAATTTGTTATCTATTAGAAAAGGTTAAAAACATGAATCTCTTTTACTAGTTAACATTTTAAAAGAATACTCTCTAAAATTTAATATTATTGAAAAAACTTCGTATACTTCTAAATTTTTCATAAAAATCTTATTTGTAAGACTTATATTAAAATAATTAATCGCAAGGCATATGTACTAGTAGGAGTAAACGTGGACTAATGAGAAGTTATGATATGTAAACGTGGACTAATGAGAAGTTACTGATATGAGTGGTTTATCTTTATCCAACTCAAATTACTTAACTTATAGTCCTTCTAAAATCTACAACCATTTTATCTCTAATGTACCATTTTTTAACCTAATAATCATAATCATTTCCTCTTATAAACAAGATTAGTATAACTACATCATCAATTTTTTATTGGTCTACATATGTTCAGACTAGCTGTGTGTTCCTCGTTAGATACAATTTTGCTAATTTTAAATTTTAGATTTTTTTAAAAAAATGTTAAACTATATGAGAGTTTTATTCCTTTAACCATTAGAAAACATCCTCCAAAATTAAAAGTAAATTTATAGATTTAATTATATATTAACAAGTTTAAGTTACTACTTACACTATTAAAAAATTGTTCGTTAACTTATACCAAAAACTTTTAACTTAGCATCATTTAATTATTTTTAAAATGCATCCAAGGATGTTTTATGATAAACATTATTTCTTCAAAGCAATCGTATTTTTTATCCTCTAATTTTAAGATTTTTCATCTTTAATTCTTACAACATAAAATATTTTTATTACAATCCTTCATCTTAATGTTTCCACTTATTCAATTGTGTTAGCTGATATCCTCATTTCCTTTATTAAAGACAAGGTTCCAATCAACACGCTAGAAGGTCTAGTGAAAACAGTTGAGTCAAATGAGATAGAGAAAACTTTGTTCTCATTAAACCCCAACAAGGCATCAAGTTCGGATGGGCTCAATGCTTTGTGTTTCAAAGGACATAGAGTCAAGTAAGGACTACAGTTATTGATTTTGTCAAAGAATTCCTTGAGAAGGGGAGAATGTTATTAGTCCTTAAAAAATCAGGTTCATGGTTCAGGTTCAAGTTTCTAACTTGCGGTTCTAGGTTTAAACCTAAACTTGAAATACCCAAAAAACCTATCATATATTTAGATATAATTTAAGAGGATATTAATAATAATAAATTCACTAGTATTTAC
>JAOTAX010004712.1:0-13245 GCA_025629825.1 Erythroxylum guanchezii
TGAAATGCCCACTAAAGCTTTGTAAAAACTACGATCTTTTGATGTTACTGGTATATGATTTTGTTTTCTTCCATGATACGCATGGTTTCATAAGGGGGAAAATTCGTGTACTGACCTCAAAGAAATTTCCGGGTTGATTTGGGTTGATTTAGGCAAAGTTATCTTTTGGATATAAATGATATTAAATGTGATTTTATCGAAAATGAGGAGTAAAAGGAGTAGAAAGAGTGAACTTGGTATGAGTTGTGATAAGGAAAGACTTACAAACAAGATTGGCAGTAATCTGGAAAATGTTCTTTGAGTGTGCTTCGGTCTGTTAGCCATAACTTTTTCTCTAGTTATCTAAACGAGATGATTCTTGACTTGGATTAAATTAGAAACGTATGGCTACATTTCTTATGAAGACATCGAATTTCAATTCTATTTATAAGAATCTCAAAAGTTGTCATGAAGTTAAGATTTTGATGCAATACTTTGGTGTATGAATGGAAAATTCGTCTTTGGACTTTAGAGGAAAATTTGGGATTAATATGAACAGATTTTAGCAAAGATGCCTTCTGGAAAGTTGTAGATCTGTCCTTAGTCTTTCCAACAATATATAGTATGAAAACTTTGGACATCGGAATCAAAAGTTATGATCCTTGTAAGTGTAGACGTTCTGGAGAAGAAAATGAGACTGAAGAAATGAGACGAAAGAAAGTGAGACAAAAGAAATGAGACGAAAGAAAATGAGACAGAAGAAATGAGATGGAAGAAATGAGATGAAAAAAAATGAGACGAAAGAAAATGAGTCGGAAGAAATAAGACGGAAGAAAATGAGACGGAAGAAATGAGACGGAAGAAAATGAGACGGAAGAAATGAGACGGAAGAAAATGAGATGATGAAAATGAGACGATGGAAATGAGACGATGAAAATGAGACGATAGGACTAAGACGAAAGGAAAGTGAGATAATGCAAAAATGAGACGATGCAGAAATCAGACGATAGAATTGGCCATCGAGGTCTTCATGAATGTTGTCGATCTAGAAGTTCTCTTTCCAATAGTTGAAAAACGAAGTCAATTTGACAGTTGTAGTGAGAGTTATGGATGCTAGGTACAAACTAATTGATGGTATAAGCATGTACGATTCTTTCGGGTATAACTTCCTCATCCGACCCCCAGATGAGGTGATTCTTGAAGCAACAGATTCCTAACCTCCTGTACCATCTCTCCGTGAAAATTTGTATCCTTTAGACTTATTTTGAGAAAGTTGCATAAGAGTAAGTGAGAGGTCGGTTGAGAGAGCATGTTTGGGGTAGAATCGTGTTTTAGCTTTTTAAGTATATCTTGAGCTGTAGAACTCCAATAGAGATGATTCTCATTACAGTTGATAAAGTCAAGTTGAAATTTTAGTGTTTGACTGGTGTGGACACACTACCCTTGGGAAATGTTGGTTATGACCCTTTAGGAAAATAGGCTTAAGGTTTAGGACTCTAGATGTTGGGCTCTGGAAACAGTGTCCAACATGCTATGGTATCAGAGCGACTAGGTTTGGGTCCTAGTTTGGGACTATGTCTTGAAGTATCCTAAGTATTCAAATGGGTAGCTTAAGATGTGAAAGTTTTAATTTGTTTCTCATGATTTGAGATTGTTTTTATACGATTTGAACTGTTTTACGTACTTTGAACTTTGTTTTGCATAAACTAACGATTTTCAATGGTTTTCTATTGAAGGAGTGAAAAATGCTATCTCGAAGGAGAACTCGAGAAGCTCTAGCTCGATTTGACTCGAACCAAGGGAGCACAGATGAATCCTATGTCCCACAAGATGCGGGGACACATTCTGCACCTGACTCTGAGGCACCTATTGTGCAACACGAGGTGCCACCGCCTCCTCCTCCTATGCCTAAAGTAAATCCTATGGACCCGCAGTTATTTCAAGCCTTCGCCTAGGCTTTCACTTATGCCATGGGCCAAGGATCACAAGCTCCGGTGCCAACTCCAGTGGAAAAAGGTGGACAGTATGATAAGCTCCGCAAATACGGAGTAGTGGATTTTAATGGAACCACTAATCCTGAAGAGGCTGAAGCATGGCTGAAGAGGACAGAGAGGATCCTAATTCAGATAAAGTGCAATGATGCAGAGAAACTAGACTATGCAGTTAGCTTATTGCAGGGGGATGCACTCCACTGGTGTGAATCAGTGCCCTATAGTCAGGTATGCCTCCGGTACTGACATAGAGAGATTTTGTGGAAGTGTTCAGGAAAAAGTATCTCTCCAGGGTGTATATCCAAGAAAAGCCCAGGGAGTTTCTAAATCTCACATAGAGGGACATGAGTGTGAGTGAGTATGAGCTCAAGTTCACCCAGCTATCACGGTATGCGGCCAACATTGTTGTTAATGAGGAGGATAAGTGCCACAAGTTTGAGGGAGGATTGCATTTGGGGATCAAGGAGAAAGTCCTGATCCATAATTTCTGTGATTACCAGTAGTTGGTAGATGCTGCACTCCAGCCTGAGAAGCTAGAGAATATCAGAAATGAAGTGAGAAGAAAGAGGAAGAACAGGGAGCAGTCTACTAAAAAGGGGATGAATACTCCAAGGCATGAGAGAAGTACAAAGAGTTTCCATACTCAGAGTGAAGTGGGAAGTAGTGGTCCTCTCAAGAACAAGCAGACAAGAGCAGTCTCGGGGCAAGCCTCGAGTGTAGGAGGCATTGGAAGGACAGGGAGGAGCAAATACACAAACCCTCAATATGAGCATTGTGGAAAGCTTCGCAAGCGAGAATGTTTTAAGCTAATTGGAGCATTTTTTCGATGCGGAGAGAAGGGACACTTGATCAAAGACTGTCGCTAAGAAACCAGGCAAGAGGGATTCTAGGTGCAACCCCAAGGAGAGAAGAAACTGTGGGAACCAGACCAGTCACAGAGATGGATAGCTCTCGAATTACAAAGAAGACTATTCATATAGGGAGGCCAAGGGGTCAGGCACAGGCTAGAGTATTTTCTTTGACTAGACTAGAGAGGAAGCTACAGTCACACCTGAGGTTGTCATGGGTATGGCTCAGTTATTTAATTTTGTTGTATATGTATTAATTGATTCTGGCTCCAAGCATTCATTCGTTTCTGTAAGCATGACATTACATGATGTGGTTTTGATGTCACTGAGAAGTCCTTTAATTGTTAGCACTCCTCTAGGGGGCAAGTGATTATAAGCCAAGCATATAGAGACTTTGAGCTTTTCTTCGAGGGTACTCGACTGGTAGTGGACTTGCTACCCTTAGAGTTAAAGAGGCTAGATGTCATACTGGGAATGGATGTTATGGAGAAGTATCATGCAAAGTTAGATAGTTGCCTTAAGGAGGTGGAATTTGATATGGGCAATGGTGAGAAGGTGATTTTCAGAGGAGACAAGAAAACACCATCACCAGGAATCATTTATGCTTTGATAGCTGACAAGATGATGGGAAAGGGGGGTGAAACCTTCTTAGCACATGTTGTGGACATTGATAGGAATGAAGGGAAGTTAGAAGATTTTCCGATTGTGAGGGATTTTCCAGATGTGTTCCCAGAGGACTTACCTGGTTTGCCACTGATGAGGAAAATCGAGTTTGTTATTGACTTGCTTCTCGGAACCGCACATATTTTAGCAAAGATGCCTTTCGAAAAATGAGATGGAAGAAATAAGATGGAAGAAATGAGACGGAAGAAAAGAGCCGGAAGAAAATGAGACGGAAGAAAATGAGACCATGAAAATGAGACTATGGAAATGAGACAATAGAACTAAGACGAAAGGAAAGTGAGATGATGCAAAAGTGAGACGATGTAGAAGTAAGACGATAGAATTGGCCATTGAGGTCTTCACAAAAGTTGTAGATCTAGAAGTCCTCTTTCCAATAATCCAAAAACAAAGTCAATCCGATACCTGTAATGAGAATTATAGAAATTACACCATGCCAGGTACAAAGTGATTGATGGTATAAGCATGTACGATTCTTTCGGGTATAACTTCCTCATCCGACCCCCAGATGAGGTGATTCTTGAAACAACAGATTCCTAACTTCCTGTACTGTGTCTCCGTGAAAATTTCTATCGACTTATTTTGAGAAAGTTGCATAAGAGTAAGTGAGAGGTTGGTTGAGAGAGCATGTTTGGGGTAGAATCATGTTTTAGCTTTTTAAGTATATCTTGAGTTGTAGAACTCTAATAGAGATGATTCTCGTTACAGTTGATGAAGTTAAGTTGAAATTTTGGTGTTTGACTGGTGTGGGCACACAACCCTTGGGAAATGTTGGTTATGACCCTTTAGGAAAATAGGCTTAAGGTTTAGGACTCTGGATGTTGGCCTCCGAAAATGAGGTCCAACAAGCTAGGTGCGCAACTAGTTTATGCTTTTATCCAATCAATTGCTACATTAAAAAGGTTGACGTTCAATTCTTTTAATCAAAAGTAGCGACTAGGATTTTTGTCTACTACGTTAGGGACATGATTCTAGGAAAAATAATTGTCTAGGATAAATGTACACCGTATGTATGTTGTCTAGTTCGTTAATTTTCTTGATTCGTAAAGCTATTATCCAGGTTATTAATTAATAAGGATTAATTCAAATACATGTTTTGATTAACTAAACATAAGAGAAAATAGGTAAAGAAATTTATCACGACGAATGCTAAACTAATAAATTGGTTATTTTTAATGTCGAGGATCAACACAAGTTTAATAACGAAGGAGACTAGAAACCAAGATTTATTTCTATTGATTGTTAAATTCTCTTTATTTTGTTTTTAGTTATTTTTCAATTTCAATTTCCAATTAAATTCTGTTTAATTCACAAATACAAAACCCCCCTTTTATTGCGTAATTACTAACGTCTGAATTCCTCGTGAGAACGATCCTTACTTTCCACTATTACATTAATTTGTGTTGCAGGAAGTTGGTTTCTTTTTATATTTTGTTGCAAGTGACAACATTCAATAAATTTTGGCATTATTGTCAGGGAATTTTTGAAGGTTTATGTACGTTATGCATTTGAATCAGTTTAAAAATTTGCAGTACAATCTTCAAATTCAAAAAACAACAAAGGTATTAAGAAAGCAGACAAAAGAAAGACAACAAGTACTAAGAGAAGAACGATAGAGGGAAAGGAACATGGACGAAAATCGCACTTTACACTAACTGGCTACTCCGGCTGAGAACCAACAGCCTCATTGCATTAATTTTCTGAATTTGGGTGATAATAACACTTTTGAGCTGAAGTCGGGATTGATTCACTTGTTACCGACTTTTCGAGGCACATTAGGAGAAGATCCTTATAAGCACTTGAAGGAGTTTGGTGTTGTTTGTATAGGGATGAAGCCTACTAATGTCACCGAAGAGTAGATAATGCTGAGGCCTTTTCCTTTTTCTTTAAAGGACAATGCCTATGATTGGTTATATTATTTACCTGCTGGAAGTATTGGAACATTGGAAGAGATGAAGAAATTATTTTTGGAGAAGTTTTTCCCAGCAGCCAAGCCGCCAATATTAGAAAAGAAATTTGTAGCATTCGGCAAAACACCAGGGAGTCATTATATGAGTATTAGGAGAGATTTAAGAAGCTGTGTGCAAGCTGCCTCCATCATCAAATCAGCGAGCAACTATTGATTCAATAATTTTATGAAGGTCTTTCATCGACTGAGAGGAGTATGATAGATGTTGCAAGTGGAGGAGTGCTAGTTGATAAAACACCAACAGCTACATGGGATTTGATCTCAACTATGGCTTCTAACTCTCAACAATTTGAAGCTCGGAATGATTATGGTTCAAGACATGTTATTGAGATGGGAGTTCATCATTGGAAAGAAGATTAGATGATTTGACTTCTTTGGTGCGTCAACTTGCAGTATCAAGGAAAGAGGAAGTTAAGACTTGTGGAATTTGTTCTATGGTTGGCCATCCTATAGATATGTGTCCCACTTTACAAGAAGACCATGTTGAAGAAGCCAAGGCAATGGGTGGTTATTTAGGACAACCTCAGAGGAAGTATGTCCCATTTTCAAATACAGATAATCCGGGTGGGCCAGATCATCCAAATCTCTGTTATGGCAACAATTAGGGACAACAAGTAAGTTCTAATTTTCAGCCATATAAACAACCTTATGTGCCTAGACAACATCAACAAATGGGACAAAGTTCTGGTGAAAATAATTCTTTGGAGAACATAGTTAAGACATTGTCCATGAATACTGTGAACTTTCAACAGAATACTATGAAATTTCAGCAAGATACGCAAGCTAGCATACAGAATCTTAAGACTCAAATGAGCCAAATGGCTATTGCCATCAATAGGTTGGAGGCATAAAATTCAAGAAAGCTCCCTTCTAAACCTGAGATGAATCCAAAGAAGAGCGCTTGTGCTATTACACTTTAAAGTGGTAAAGAGTTAAAGGAACCTACCCCAAAGGTTTCTAAGCGAGAGGATGAAGAAGAAGTAGAGAAAGAAGTTCCAAAGCAGTCACAAGAGAAAAAGGCGGGTGATTCTTGCATGATCACACCTAAGTTTAGAGTACAACCTCCTTTTCCTAGTCGTTTTGCTAAACAGAAGAAGGAGGAGCAACAAAAAGAAATTTTGGAAACTTTTCGCAAGTTATAGGTAAATATTCCTTTGCTTGAGGCTATTGAACAAATTCATCACTATGCTAAATTTCTTAAGGAAATCTGTACCTCAAAGAGAAAGTTAAGTGGCAATGAAAAGGTGCAACTGGGTGAGAATGTTTTTGCTATGTTCCAAGAGAAGTTACCTCCTAAATATCCAGATCCAAGTATGTTCACAATCCCTTGTAAAATAGGTAATCTAAAAATTAAGAAAGCATTGTTTGATTTAGGTGCTTCGATCAATGTTATGCCTTAATCTATTTATGAATCTTTGAATATGGGGCCTCTGAAGGAAACTGGTGTCATAATCGAACTTGCTGATCGATCTAATGCCTATCCAAAAGGTGTTCTTGAGGATGTCCTAGTTTAAGTTGATAATATGCTTTTTCCTGCTGACTTTTATGTCTTATAGATGGGTAATGAAGATTCATCCACTTCAGTCCCAATTTTTTTGGGAACACCATTTTTGAAAACTTCCAAATCAAAAATTGATGTATATGATGGGTTTTTGACTATAGAGTTTGATGGTGATGTGATTAAGTTTACTATTTATGATGCCATGAAATTTCCTAAAGATGATCAATCTTTTGTTTCTGTGAGTTTTCTTAATACTTTAGTGCAGGAAACATTTCGTTCAGATGGACCAAATAAATTATGGACTGTATTGGAAAATAACTTGGATATTCAGGAAGGAAAAACACTAGCTGATTTTCTTCCCATTCCTGAAGAGTTGGATACCACTATCTAGATTTTAGAGCGAAGCAAATTCTTGGAGGAACAAGTACCTTTTCTGGAACTAAATAGAAATAATTCGAAGTTGTTGCCATCTCTCATACAGCCACCAAAATTGGAGTTAAAGGCTCTTCTAGGTGACTTGAAATATGTGTATTAAGGTGAGCATGAAACTCTTCCTGTTATTATTTCAAGCACATTGACATCTTTGCAGAAAACACAGTTATTGAGTATGCTGAAAAATTACAAAGATGCTTTTGGATGAACAGTGGTAGATTTGAAAGGAATTAGCCCATCAATTTGTATGCACCAAATTCTATTAGAAGATGGAGTTAAGGAAACAAGACAACCTCAACGAAGATTGAACCCACCAATGATGGAGCTAGTCAAGAAGGAGATTCTGAAGTTGCTCGACGATGGATTAATTTATCCAATTTCAGACAGCAAATGGGTAAGTCTAGTACAAGTGGTTCCTAAAAGAACTGGAGTAACCGTGGTGGAGAACACGTTAGGTGAATTAGTGCCCACCCGTGTACAAAATCAGTGGAGGGTTTGTATTGATTACCAAAAATTGAATTATGTTACTCGTAAAGGTCATTTTCCATTTCCTTTTATTGATCAGATGCTTGAAAAGCTTGTAGGGAAAACTCATTATTGTTGTTAAGATGGTTACTCAAGTTATCATCAAATTTCTGTTGCACCAGAAGATTAAGACAAACGACTTTCGCATGTCCTTTTGGCACCTTTGTGTATCGAAGAATGCCTTTTGGACTATGTAATGCACCTGCCACATTCCAAAAGTGTATGGTAAGTATTTTTTCTGATTATATGGATGACTGTATTAAAGTTTTTATGGGCAACTTTACAGTTTACGGTGAATCTTTTGATACTTGCTTGATTAACCTTGAGAAAATTTTGAAACATTGCATTGAAAAAAATTTGATTCTGAATTATGAAAAATGCCATTTTATGGTTGATCAAGGGATAATCTTAGGCCATGTAGTGTCTTCTAAGGGAATTGAGGTTGATAAGGCTAAGATAGAAATCATTAAATCTCTTCCTTACCCCGTAAGTGTACGGAAAGTTCGTTCTTTTCTTAGACATGCAGGTTTCTATCGACGCTTTATCAAAGATTTTTCGAAGACCACTCAACCTTTATGCAAGTTAGTTCAAAAATATGTGGAGTTCAAGTTTGACGAAGCATGTAGGAAAGCATTCGATGAATTAAAAGAGAAGCTAATGTTTGTTCCAATAATACGACCCTTAGATTGGAGTCTTCCATTTGAGATAATGTACGATGCAAGCGACTATGCGTTAGGCATTGTTCTGGGGCAATGGATGAATAGAGCACCACATATGATTTACTATGCTTCGATGATGCTAAATGACGCCCAAAAAAACTATTCAACAATAGAAAAAGAATTATTGGCAGTTTTTTTTGGGTTAGAGAAGTTTCGTTCGTATCTGTTGGGCACACATGTCATAGTTTATTCAGATCATACTGCGTTGAAGTATTTGTTATTGAAAAAGGAAGTAGGCCACGTCTTATTCATTGGATTCTACTACTGCAAGAATTTGATGTGGAGATACGGGACAAAAAGGGAACCGAAAATCTAGTTATAGATCACCTTAGTCGTATCCATCTTGACAAAACTTCGGATAACCTGAAAGATGAATTTCTAGATAAACATTTATTCGCCACACAACAGGTAACACCTTGGTATGCTGACAAAGTCTATTTTCTGATTACCAAGTCTTTACCTAGTACTTTATCACGAGCTAAAAAAGATAAAATCAAAAGAGAGGCTAAATATTATGCATGGGATGAACCACATCTGTGGAAATATTATGCTGATCAAATTATTAGGCAATGTGTATCTGATGATGAGATCCCTTCTATATTGAATTTTTTCCATTCTTTTGCATGTGGTGGACACTTTGGTCCTAGAAGGACGACCCGTAAAGTGCTTGAATGTGGTTTGTTTTCACCTAAACTATTTTATGCTATTTTGCAAGTCTTGTGATCAATGTCAAAGAACAGGTGGTTTAGGACCAAAAGAACAGGTGGTTTATGTGAAATTTTTGATGTGTAGGGAATTGATTTTATGGGCCCTTTTCCTTCATCTTTCGGTAAGACATATATTCTCGTTGCTGTGGATTATGTTTCAAAATGGGTTGAAGCTAAGGCTACTCATACTGATAATGCTAAAGTTGTTGTTGATTTTGTTAAATCTCATATTTTGTCAGGTTTGGAGTGCCTAGAGCAATAATCAGTGAACGCAGGACTCATTTTTGTAATCGAATTTTTGAGGCTTTACTGAAGAAATATGGTGTTACGCATCGAGCTTCAACAACATACCATTCCCAGATAAGTGGACAAGTCGAAGTTTCTAACAGGGAAATCAAATCAATTTTGGAGAAAGTGGTTAATCCTAATAGGAAGGATTGGAGTTTGCACTTAGACGACACGCTATGGGCATATAGGACAGCATATAAAACTCCCTCTGGTATGTCTCCATACATGTTAGTATTCGGAAACCCTTGTCATTTGCCTATAGAATTGGAAGATAAGGCTTACTAGGCTGTCAAACAATGCAATTTGAATTTAACTGAGGTTGGAATTAATTGAAAATTACAATTGTAAGAGTTAGAAGAGATAGATATTGAAGCTTATGAGAGTGCAAAAATCTATAAAGAAAAGACTAAGGCCTTTCATGACAAAACCTTAACCATAAAAGAATTTTCCATAGGTCAAAAGATCCTTCTTTATCACTCTAAACTAAAGCTCTTTCTTGGTAAATTAAAATCTTGTTGGATAGGTCCATTTGTTGTTACTAATGTTTTCTCACATGGTGCAGTTGAAATTCAGAGTTTAAACACTTTTAAAGTGTTTAAAGTTAATGGACATCGATTGAAGCCGTATTATGAGAATTTACAAGTTGAAACTGTGGAGGAAATTGAACTAGCTAAGCTAGTTTACTTTGAGTAAGTTAATAATTTTTCGTCTAGCTGATATGACATTAAAGAAGCGCTCTTGAGAGGCACCTCAAGATTTATTTTAATTTAAGGTTTTCTTCATTTTATTTATCATAGTTTTCTCAGGAAAAAAAGCTACGTTGGGGGTTACATGGCTCATTGTCCATTAATGTTACTCATGTTATTCTTGTTTCTAAATGGTGATCACGTAAGTTACATAAAATAAAACACTCTTGTTGACGTTATTTTCGTTTTTAATGATGGGACCATTAAATGGATGGTCAAGCAATTGTGGTTGATTGAAGTGACAATTAAAGAGTTACATGATTTGTGCGTCTTTGCTTGAAAGAGGCATGTGTTTCATTCTAAAACACGCAGGCAGAAGAGAAGTGCAGATTAGACATATTAGAGCACAACCAGCTCCCTTTCTTTGAACATCAATAATTTCAACTACCTTTTCCACCAACACCTTGATGCATTCACAGAGAAGCTTCTTAAACCTTTATTTTTTTTATTTTCTTGTGTTTTTCTTTTTGTGAGTACATTGAGGACAATGTAGATTAAGTGTGTGGGGGGGGGGGACATTGAATGTTTACGTGACTGTGTGTTTTGAATTTATTGTTTCTTTGTTCATTTTGATTTAATTTTTTTGTCTTTTAATTTGCATGTGATGTGTGCTAAACCATGAAATTCTATCTTAGTAGTTGGAATGAGACTGAATTGCATGCTTTAAGTCAAATTAGGCTAGTTGAATAGAAGGTGAATCATGCTGATTGATTAAAGTAGTTGGTTACATAAGCTTGCTCAAAAATTGATGCTTGAGTGATTAGGTAATGTATAAAAGCATAATGGATTTTCAATTGAGTTTATGTGAGGATTTGAGCCAATATGAATCTATTCAAAAGTCATTTCATCCCTTTATGTGTGTGATACTCCTTTAGGTGATTACCTTCAGAACTTGGTCTGAACCGGTTTGAATCTATTAGATGCATGCTAGATAGAAATGATTAAGGCTCTTTTTCTTTTAAGCCTTGACTTAAATGACCCACCTATTTTATTTACCCCTGCAAACCCCTTTGAGCCTTTACCCCTTTTGTTTTTTTTAAAAAGGCCTCATTCTGAAACATCAAACCCCGTTAGCCATACCTATTCACAAGTTTAATAAAGTACTAAGTTAGCTAGTTTTGGGACTTTTGGCTATATTTTTTTTCTGAGATGAGTTTACTGATACTTCTACTCATAGAGCAAATTGCATTTAGCTGTTGTTTTGATTATTGTTTCCTTAGTATTAAAAAAAACAAAAAAGAAAAAAAGAAAAAAAGAAAAGGATCAAGTATAGTAGCAATAACAAATTCTGAGTGGTTAGTTTGTTTTCATACAATTCTCAGAAATACATTTTGTTGTCCCTTGATATATTTAGTACTTTATGACTACTTGTGAAAAACCCTTCAATATCCTTTCGACTCACCTAACTTTATCGCCATTACAACCTCAAATAAAGCCCTTTTGATCTATTTTAGCATGTAATCACTGTCGAAGAGAATTGGGGTATTTGCAAGCCTATGGTAATGTAATTTCCTATAGGGAGTTTTGAGCGAAACATAACCTATAAACTCTTGAGTGAAATGAGTGAATCCTGTGAGAAAAATCCATTGCAAGGTTATGCTTATCTTTGAATGATAGTTTCACAAGTTTAGTTTGTTTATGTGCATCGATTAAAACTAATCATGAAGTGTGTGGTAGCTTGACATTCGATTGGCCAAAGTTTAAATGATTACATACGTTTAGTTTCTTTGAAAATGAATTGGTAGAATTTGATGGTCATGTTTAATTTGCTCAAGGGCGAGCAAAAGGTTAAGTGTGGGGGAGTTTGTTAGTGTCTTTAATTTCTATCTTTTTATGTGTTAATTTCTTTATTCTTAAGGTTTAAAGTTGTACTTAATAGGAATTAATTTTGTTTTATGTCAAGGTGTATTTTGGAACTAAATAAAAAGAACCGCGATAATTTTAGGATAAAAAGAGCTGAACTAGACATTGACCCTAATTAGACATGGCCTCGTGCAACAACCAGAAACGTGAAACACAACAGGTTAAAAGTCTAAAGCCAAACGGCAGTGTCATTGACAAAGCAGTGAAGCAGCCAAGAGGGATAGCGCAGCGTTTTAAATAAAAACACAGTAGACACATGAGTGTGGACATAAATAAATCAACAATAAGAGAGAAATAAATCAAGTAGAGGAATCAACACGCAAGAGGCACGCAACAAATGATGACACACAAGCTAGCAACAAAGGACGGGTAGCGTAGAAGGCAACATGCAACAGGAGGGTTTCAAAGGAGGAAAATAAAATTGTCACATCAGGGTCAGTAGGATTTAAAGGAAATGGTAGCATGTGTTGAGCGTTTTAATTAAAACGCAGAGAGCTACAAAGGGGGAACAAGAAGGGGTCGGCGGCATGAAAAATAAATGGAGCTCTTAATTGGTACAAAAACATATAACGCACAGTACACGAAAGGAGGGACAGGGATGCGTTAGAGAGTAAAAGAGAGGGCGGCGGCAAATCTTAAAAAAGGGGAATCACGCAACAGTAAAGAGGCTGAGAAAGAGGGCTGCAGCAAATAAAAAAGAAGAGAGCATCACCCATGACGGTCTCAACGCCAGTAACAGTCGGAATAGTTAGGAAAATCATGATGTTGGGTAATCAAACTTTTATTTCTTGGTTTACAGGATCCTAGTTATTGAACTTTGCATGTTGTTAGATTTTTGTTCTTTATTTCAATTGATTTATTAGTCAAGTATTAATTATTTTTATGGGTCATTATTTGATTGTTTAATTTGACAGCTAGGTGTTGGGCCCCGATTCCTTTCTAAGCAAGTTTAAATTATTTTGAGGATTTTAGTTTGCTTAATTGTAAATTGGTTGG
>JAOTAX010004722.1:0-13243 GCA_025629825.1 Erythroxylum guanchezii
GGATCGACCTAGACTCGCCACTGCTACAGTAGTAGTCTAGTTATTTTAATTTTGATTAGCGTTACGATGCGCGGTCACTCACTCCTATGTTTACCATGTAGGTCACCCCATTGAAGGACATGTGTCCCTTCAATGTTAGGACACCTTGCAAAAAAAAAGCCAATCACTCCATCTCATTTAGTGTTTCTGCTACCTTCTCAGTACTCTCACCACTGAAACCTCTCACTTCCTCTCAACTTCTGGAATTTTTGCTTGATTTGGATCATCATCACTTGAATCTTTGCAAGATGTTATATCAAGGAAGCTAGATCTTGTTATCTTCTATGCTGTCTTTTTGGTGCTAAGATTTGCACCTTGATCTTGGATGTGTATTGGTTACTTGGAAAGGTTTTGGAGTTGGAATTTGAAGCTAAATAGGTAAGGGAATTCTAAACTTGATAGCATGTTTTAATATAAGTTCTATGATGATTGAATTGGCATGGAATGTGTGTTATGATGATGCTAAATGAGTGCTGGAAAATTGATCCATGTATGGCAAATTCTGTTTTGGTTTTGATGTATAAAAGATAATGATGTGAGTTGCCTAATAAATGATTTTTTAATTGGATTTAGACATAAATTTGATAAGGGATTGAAGCATGAATAAGGTAGAATTGAAGTGAAATTGATGGACTCTAGTAAAGGAGTGATGGGATGGAGTATGAAGGAGTTAAATTTGGAAACAAAATGAAGGTCATGCGTGAGTGAACCTGGGATTTATAAAGCATTTTCCCACGATCGTGAGGAAATGTTTTGGAAGGGAAAAAAGTTGGTTTTGCACATTTGTTAGACTATATAAGGTTAATACACTTTTTAATGGTGTAATTGGACTTGATTAAAGAGTAAAATGAACCTAGTTTGATGTGGAATTAGTTAATTAAAGGTTAAATAAGGTTTGTATTATTAATTGAAGCAATAACTTAAGGAAGGTGTTATTTGATAACAAAGTATCTAATTTTGGAACTTATAAGTTGTTAAAGGAATGAAGTTTACTTATGAATGCTAGTGTGATTTAAAGAACAAGAGTAATGTGTTAGTTGTGAATGTTTGTGAATTGGGAACTTGTGTGAATACATGTAATGTGTAATTACTTAATGTATTCATTGGTGCATTATTGCAAATGTTTATGTTTGTAAGGCATGTTAAGTTTGAACAAATGTGAATGAATATGTTAAATTTGAGCAAAATGGAATAAAGTCATACGTTATACACTACATCACTTACATGTGATTCTAAAATCTGAAATGATTTGTTTTTAAAACTGTCAAGTCCTAGTCATGGGTAAATAGCCATGCCTAGAAGAGTCCACAGCTACTCCTGTGACACTGAGGTATCTTCTGTACTTCGACACTTCAGTGTCTCCTAAAATCGACACTTCGATGTCTTCTAATATTAGACAGTTCAGTGTCTTTTGTTATTAAGACATAAGTCTCTTCTGTTCTGTGATACCAATCATAAGTATCTCCTGTTTTGGTCCCGTTATCCACTTCTGTCAAAAGGATTAGCAGGCTAATCTGTTTGTATTCTGATATATGATCCGTTCTGATGGAAGCTAAATTATATTCTAATACAATTAAATTATGTTCTGACACAAATAAGTCTAATTTGATACAAGTTATGATCTATTCTAACACAATGATATCCTTTTCTAAGATTTTGAGTTCTGTTATAAGAATATCTTGCTCTGTTATAAGATTTTTTGTTCTGCTATAAGAATATCTTGTTCTGACGTATTATAATCTGGTATGATACAAATAATGTTTGGATTACTCTTTAAATTGAGCAATTAAAGATTGTTTGTAATGTGACATTTCAGTACATATGAATGCTAGATGACTGTTAAAAGCAGTTGCCATTTGATATCTTGTTTAGTTATTCCCCACTAGGCTTTATGCTTAGCATGGTGGTTTTGCCTTCATGTAAGTTCTAATAAGAAGGTTTAAAGATGGGGACAAAGACAACAACAGTGGTCAAAAAGAAAGTGTTTGATTTTGGGTTATACTCATTATGATGAGACCTTTTGTATTTTGTGTATATAGTTTGTAATAACTATAATACAGGTTGGATCTAAATTTTAAAGCATCTATTTTTGATATATATATATATATATATATATAAAGGTTAACTGTTGTCAAGAACAAATGAAATGTAGTATATGTTTCCATGAGTTTCTTGAAAAAAACTTGGAATGCTATGAATTGTTTAGATTTGTTTTGTGTGGCACATGTATATCCTTTTAGGGGAATGAGGGTATTACAAAGATGACGGTGAAAGTTAATGTGATGAATGTCAAAAGGTATTACATCTTATAAATGGAGTTTGTAATAGTTTGAAAAAAGCAAGTTGAAGAGCTATAACAGACCAAAGACTAGCCTATTCATCTAGTGTAGTACAAAATTTCCTAGGACAACTCCTTATACTCCACGTTGTACAAATAACAGCTAATATTAAACACTTCAGGCTACTAAAATTTTTACTGTTAAGTAATTTAGTTTTACATTATGTAAGTCTTGAGCAATGACTTTGAGTCAACATTTTTAGTTGCAACTTGTAACCCCTTTTGATTAGAACAATATATTTATTAAAGTTTCACATAAATTATCAACCCATAGTCTCTCATTTTGCCTCCTTTTCCTATTTTAATCTACATCAATTTATATTATAGGTAGTGTCAAGGTTGTTCCTAACATTTTATAGGCCCGGGACAGTGAAAAAGGGTCCCATCAAATCGACAATATGCAAATATGTATTGTTTAAAAAAAACACAAGATTCTTCTAATTTTTCATATCATAAATATCCAATAGAGGGATTGATTGTTCATTTACCCTTAAATTTTATAAATTGGATGTATTTGACATATGTTTGTACTTACTGAAATTGATAACGTTCTTATGAATATGAATCTCATCACTTAAATTATCATTAGGCTGTTCAAAGCTATCTTCACATAATTTCTCATAACTCTCATTAGAAGAGTCACTCTTTTAACAAATTTATCGATAACTCCTTTTTAGGATATTAACTATTCTACTCATTTTCCTTTTTTCCTTTTTTCACTCCTAAATAAATGCTTTTTAAACAACATCATATAAAATAATTATAACACAATTAAACTAGGAAAAGAATAAAAGAACATGTATGAAACTAGAAGAAGCAGATAGGCAGAACAGAACAATAATAACTCGACCTTTTATCATCAAGATATAGTAATGATATTATATATCTGCGACAAAGAAAAAAAATAAAGAGCTAAATTTGAAATCCTATTTTAAAAATGAAAAAACAAAGAGTAAACTTTTTTTATAAAAGCTATAATACTCATAATTCATTTTCAATTTTTTTAATAATTCTAAAATATTGAAAACCAATAATGATCCACTTTTCACCAAAAAGAATAGAGATTCACATCAATATCAACATTATAGAAATATTAAAACTAGATTTCATCAAAATTTTTAAAAATTAAATTTATATATACAAAATCAATTGAACCTATAAATCAGAACATGCTAATTATGACTTAATAAATGAAAGAGAAATATATTGCAATTGAAGAAGGAAATAAGGGATTAAAATTATCAACTATGATATATGCAAAATGAAAGAGAGAAAATATACTCAAATAAACTTCTATTTGAATTGAAGCTATACATAAAATTGCAATTGATAAATATCATACATATTCAAATTGACAAATTTTAATTTATCTTGATAAACTACAATTGAAATAGGAAATGAAAGAAAGATAAATTATACCCAAAATTTGATATGAGTTTCAATTTGAACATAAAAAATTCAACCCAGATTGAAAAAACTATTATACACATAATCAAATTCTAAATTTTACTCAGTCTTCAAATCAAAAGAGATGCTGAGAAAATCTAACATTCAAAGGAAAAAAAAAAAAGGAGTCTAGAGAGAATAAATAAGATGCATTTCTTACCTATAATAGAATGATGTTGACGGAGGCAAGGTCAAGGCAGAGTTCTTGAATTTAGCGCTTATCTTACTAAATTTCAATTAAAAAATATGAATTTTGGAATTTAGTAAGAGCAAATTTATTTTAAAATGTTTACTTCTATCGCTATTTTACCTCCCAAAAAATTATAAAATAACTTATAGTCCGTAGGCTCTTAATAAATGTGGGCTCTGAGCAAGGACCTTTTTGCCTTCTGTCAGGACTGCCCTGGGTAGTGCACTTGTATCATTATCCAACGCACGACTGAAAATGAGCTACCAATGCTACGCGGACAATGATTTTGGAAGTTTTAGACTGTAGTAGAGTCATTGGTGGTACATAGCTAGATAGCTAAATTGCCAAAGGCTAAACCCACTTGCTGAAGAAAGATCAAGACAAGGCCACCAGGTAGAGGCTGTATAGGGAGATCCGAAATTGGAGGGATCAGTTATTCTGTTACTGAATTCCTATTTCTTCTGTGCCCAAAATCTCTTGAGCTATCAAATTTATTGTAATGAATAGCTGAGGGTGCTTTAAACACAGGAAGAACAAAGGATTCGGGATCTGTTCCGAAATTGGGTCAATATTGTTTGAGGAATCTCTTAAAAACGAACGCAGCTGGCATGAATAAATACAATACAGCAATCGTGATTCTTGCGACGTGTTTGGTTTGTTCAATTTAATATTTTTAACAAATAATATATGAAAATGTATTTATTATCATTGACCTCTCATTTGTTCAATTACTAGCCGTCTGGGGCCGAACGAATTAGCGGACGAAGGGCATTGCTTTTCCGCTACCACCACAACTAGAATAAGCTTTTGTCGGCTCGCAAAACTGTAAAAAAAAATATCATATAAAAAGTTAGAAAATAATACATACAATCATGTTTAATTATATTTGACAAATTTTAATTAAAATATTATAAATCCATAACTGTAAAAAGTAATATTTTAAGTTTAAATTAAGCATAGAAATACAAATAAAATTGAAAATATATGATACGACTTTTTAAGAATTTTTAATTAATATTCATATATTTTTTAAAGTAATATTGATGCAAGTTGATTCAACCGATCTGCACTTGCGTTTCATAATTCTGTGACAGGTTATTATTGATGTTTTGAAAACTTTATTTTATAAAGTTTTGGACTGTTTTGGAGTCAAGCCACCAGTAATTCCGTGATGGAACGCAATAAACAATACACAGGCAAAAAGCATACACGAGCAAAGAGGACAAAATCATAAACTACTTTTAATACAAAAGTTGATTGACGAGCCGTCTGCCTTTCATAGTGCCACAAGACATGATCCCTTGTGTTACTGTGAAGTGTGAACACCGATTAATGCATGATTGGCTAGCAATCCTACTTTGAGGAGACAAGGGAATATCATCATTAATTGGTTTTAAAAGTTTAAGAATATAAAAAGGTAAAAGATAACAGCCTCTTATATCGGTTTGTTTTTTCCTAAAAGATTTGCGTTCTTAAAATCCTGAAAAAAACCAAAGAGAATTTTTACCATATCATCACATGACAATTATTTTATTATTGGGACAATCACTTAATGAGATAATTCTACAAGATTCTCTATAGTAACACTTGCTTAAATCTTACAACTTTCATATTAATTATCACCATAATTAAGAAAAATTGCCTAAATACATACTTAGATCTTTGATTAGACCCTAGCTTCTTTGCATGCCCAATGGCTTTAATGTCCCACCGCACATTATTGTCTTGAACAATATAAGGAATTATATCAAGTTCCTTAAAGAACTTATTTATCCAAACAATCATTTCCATTAAATGAAAATTATATTATGGCTTAATTGGCAACCATTGCTACAATGGAATCTTTCCAATCTTTAATGAAATTGTTTTAAGTAAATAAACCTTAATTAGGATTTACTTCTAAAGTTATATCCTTATCATTTTGAACTCAAATATCAACTCATACATAGAATAATGGATATCTTTAATACTTCACAGGTATCTGATATCTCAAATGCTAAATATCTTTAGTACATTATCTATGTACTTGGATTTAGAATAGGTAAACAACATCCAATCTATTTCTATAGATCTAATTCCCATAATTAAGTTGTTACGCTTTTCATATCCAACAAGAGTTGTTCTTGGAAAATTATGTTTTTAATAATTGAAAATTACAATTATTGTTCTCTATGAGCAATATCTCCACATACTCCCATTGAAAAGGACAATTGTACTCCCACTAACCTTTTTGTATACATGATAAATTCACAATCATCTCCAAAGCAAGCTCTTTGAATTCATCATGAAAATGAATTTTTCAATATCTTATAGTCTTTTAACTATAAGCCTGATGTGTCAATAAAGACACTAGTTCTAATTGGACATATGGTTATGATATTTGAAATTTTCAAATTTCATCTTACTCGTAATACTTATCTTGAGAACCACCCTCCTAGTAGTATACATTGAAACAAATAATTTGTTCAATAGATTAATAAGATTATATCCAATGTTTTGGATATCTCATAACCTTTTATTACCCAATTTGGTTCTAAACTTAATGGATAATATATGCTTTAACTAAGCATTATATCCTTAAATCAATAACTTTGACTCTTTCAAAGTCTTAGTTTTCCATATTTAATATGAAACCTTACTAATTGATCTAATTGGAACTATTAAAGATAAGTCATTATACTAAGCAACGCTATAGAAGAAATAGCATCGTATCATGCAATATCTCATGTTGTATTTTCCTCTTTATATAAATTCATACTCTTATAGAATTTGGTTGTAAAGATACTCATTAGAGAATCTCATTCATTATAGATAATCGAAAATTTAAAACTTACAACAACGATCTCATCATGGTGCTTCATCATTCTCAACGCTTAATTTGTAAAAAATTTAAACAATTAAAATTTTTAATCATTAGTTCATTTAATACATATGACTATATCACATAAATTCATTAGTAATCTAATGAAATATAAGTATCAATCTTTTATGAATTGTTATTTCATCCAATACATCGTATGTATAAGTTTAACAATTCAATACATCTTACATATTGTCATCAAAGTTTATGAAACATTAATCAATTCAAAATGTCAACACATTTTGTCATCTATATGGTTTTGACATATTTCTAAAACTTCAACATCAAATCCTTAACAAAGATTTATAACAACATTGCATAATGGGCATACAATTTTTCGTTTCTAACTTTGAGAACTCTTCCCAAACATATCCTATGTTAAAGAAATTTAGTTCACTAACTTAGTATCAACTATACTAAACAAGGTAAATTCTACTCAGAACAAAATATAAATGTAAGAAAAGCAAGTAATTAATTATATGTCATGACTACCAAATAAGATTAGGACTTTAATCATGCATTTGGTTACTCCCACTATTTTATTCGAAATAATAGCCCTCACTACTAGAAAGATTACTCTATTCTTTTTAGTAGGCTAGGATCCCATTTAAATATAGTTGACCTTGATTTTGCTCAACAAACTAACTAGATAACAACTTTATCAATCACATTCCATATGATTCTTAGATCCATTAGGTGACAAATCTTGTCAAAACATATTATATATGTTATTCCTAACCCTGCCTCTAAATTCATGTAATCATGAGTTTGCTCTTTCAAATCATACAAATTTAATTAAATAGCACCCATTTTCATAAGGCTAAACATGTTCGGGTTAAAGTAGTCTTGAGTTTACTTAACAAGCCTACAATAAACAAAACTTTGATTTATTCTTATAACAATGGAAGGCAACAATCACGTTCTCAACGTGTATTTAATATTTTAAAGAGGGATTTTAAAATTAGTTGTCTGATCAAACACAAAATTGTATGTAAAATATCATAAATATAAAACATACAATTTTAACATGCATCTAATATATATATCAACTATATAAATAAAGTATACAACTTATGCACTAATAATTAAATTATATGTATAAAACATCAACCTTCGTTTGATTTAAGTTGTTGACTTTCATAATCTAAATAATATTTCCAATTCTTTGGAAAATTTGAATTAGATTAAAATCATTGATTCTAAATAAATTAAGTTCATATTTAAAATAGAAATTTATTTTGATTTGAAAATAATTTTCAAATCTAATTGGAAACTATTTATGATTATCTTGACTCCTTGAACAAAATTTAACTAAAAACAATTTTCAATAAATTATTCTTCTTACTTATTATAATTTTAAAAAACTCACTTTTCAAAATTATATAAGTAACATATTCTAATCTAATTAGAAAACTATTTTTAATCTAATTAGAAATTAATTTTCTTTAATTAGAAAACTATTTTCTAATATTAAAACGAAACTACTTTTAAAATTAAAAAGACATTTTTAAATTTAATTGAGAAAGCCATTTATATTATTTATTTAGTGTTTGATTTCTTAATTAATTAGAGAATATTTCTTCAATAAATTAGAAAAATATTTTCAAAAATATTAACGAAAGTTCATTTTTCTTAATTAATAAATGAAAACACTTTTCAAAAATTAACTAAGAAAAATACTTTTTCTAAAAAATCAAGAAACTTATTATTCATATATAAAGAAACAATTTCTAAATAGATTGAATAATAACTCTC
This sequence comes from Erythroxylum guanchezii, assembly GCA_025629825.1. Lineage (NCBI taxonomy): Eukaryota > Viridiplantae > Streptophyta > Magnoliopsida > Malpighiales > Erythroxylaceae > Erythroxylum > Erythroxylum guanchezii. The sequence goes on from JAOTAX010004722.1 coordinate 8,629, forward strand.
TAAACAAATAAAATCGTAAATCTAATGAATTAATTTCAATCTAATTGAAACTAATTAATTCTAATTTTAAAAACTAGTTTTCTAAAATTAATCATATTAAAAAAAATTACTTTAATTTTGGAATTGATTTAATAATGAACATAATTTAATAATCCAACTATTTGAAAAATTAAACTAAATTTCAAAGGGTAATCCTAATAAAATCCCTTTGAAAACAATTTTCGAACAATTAGAAAACACTTTTTCAAATTTATTAAGGATTTAACAATATAACCTTGATTAAAGCAATTTAATTGAAAAGGTTAAAAATAAAAGGGTACGCGCCATAATATAATCAGCTGGCACGTGCAATCTGTACCCTAGACGATTTATTTGTGTGGGGCACGTGTAAGGTTAGGGTTCACCACTGCTAAAGCTTTCCTCTGCTTTTCTCGCCGGTTGCCGTGCTTCAAGTTTCCCCGCAGTTGGACCACCATTGCGTCATCTGTTCATGGGCAATTACCACCTTTCACCAGTGGCATTTTACCACTGGTTTACGACAATCCATCATCAGCAGCGAGCATTGGTGATAGCTCTAGCGAGGAGACGCGTCTCACTGCTCTCGCAGCTACTTCTCACACTGCAGCTCAGCCAGAAATCAAAACAGCCACAAAACGCAAACTAACATTCAAAACCTAAATAATGTTTTCCAGCTAACAACACAACCAATTGATTTTTCCAAAATCAACATTCAAAACCCAAAACACAAACAAACACAGAAAACTATATACAGAAATCTTAATTGACCAATTTTTTCGTAATTGACCAATTTTTACCCTTTTGTCTTCTCAAGACTATTCGAGTGAACGTATTATAGTAGTTCTGGCCAATTTCTAGAAAAAAGAAAATCATAATATGTTTGTGTTTTGAGCAATGTTTTAAAAATTAGACTGGACATCGAACCGATCGAAGAAAAGGTTTAAGATTTAGAAGTTCAATCGCTATTGAACCGTTATAAAACCGGTATATAATAAATATGAAGTAAAACTTATAAGAATAAGTACAGATAAAATATTTTATTGAAATAAAAAATATCAATATCTATTATTATATAATTAATAAGTAATAGATAATAAATAAATATGAATCTAATATAAATATTCAAATAACAATAAAAATCAAAATTGTATTTCTGAAGGAGGTTGTGTCTCATCATCGTCAAAAGTTCCAAATTCTTCAACGCTATTTAAAGATTTGTAAATTACGCTTCCATCTAAAGTATTTGCATCAACTTCTTCTACTGCATTAAAATAAATTACAAATTAATAATGTATAAAATTATTCTCAATTGTAAACTTGTAATACACTATAATTTTAATTTAAATATGATCAAAATAAGATATGAACTGATCATCAGTAAATGTTCTTAATTCATTCGTTGTAACAAATACATTTTCTTCATAAATCATCTTGACAAGGCTTTACTCTATTAAAATTTTTGCGGTCAAATTTGAACAATTTGCAAATGTTAGAATTCATTTCAATGCCTCAAAACATTAGAAATTAACTGGTAATTTTATGAAATATTAGTTAAATTTGCACCTTTTGCCTATAGAAGAAATATTGACCAAGATCTAGAGTTTGACGTTAATACATGTATAACTAACCAGGTATGTATATTTATTTCATATTTATTTATGAGTAACGAATATTTTGTGAAACTATAATTCAGATAATAATTCGGAGTTTAATATGTTTATGTTTGTAAGTTTCATAATTGTACTTCAAAATGAGTATTGGTGGAGGTGTTGCGTGTAATCGAAAGTAAAAAAGATAATGATTTTCAACTCAAATAAAATAGGGGATGTTAAAAAGAAGTATGTGATTGGAGCATTTCATAGGTGGCAATACGATTTATATAATGTTTATAGCAAAATTATGATATTAATGTAAGAAAATTATATTATGTTTATAGGCACTTATATTGTAATAAGTGATGACGTCATTTGATTTTCAATGTGATCATATTACAGCTCTCTTCTTCCTCCCTTATTTAGGAAGACAAAGCATCTAAAAAAATAAATATTATAAACCAATAATTTTGATGAATTTGGTTTATTAATTAAGTGAACATGTTCTTCGCAACAATTTTATAAATGTGAAAGTTTTGATGAAATAAAGGAAAGGGATTTTGTAAGGTTTAAAAATTCAGACCGGATCGGACCGTTCGGTCCGACCGAAAAAAGATTGAACCGACAGGTTTTTATGTAAAGAGGTTATTAGGTGAAACCGAACCGAAACACTGACCGGTTCAAACTTTTTACGGTCGGACTAAACGGTCCGAACTGGTTTTTAAAACCTTGGTTTTGAGAACCAAAAAAACAAAGGTTGTGAGTTTCCAAAACCCAGACGCTTTTCAAAGCCAACAAAAACTCGAATTCTAACAACTTTAAAACGCAAACTTTAAGCAAACAATAAGGCCATTTGATTGAGCTCAAGTTTATCTTATAAATTGGCTGCACTTTCGTAACTGTTAATGTACTTTTTGACTCCTAATTTGTGATTTTTGTGCTTAAATTGTTCTCACGTCGCAACGCACACTGTAGCACGCCGCGACGTCACACCCTTTTTACAGAAATGATTTTTGCTGAACTATTTTTCTCAATTCATTTTTTTTTCCGCACTAGGCTCTTGTAGCTTTTGTTTTCCAAAGACTTTATAAGTTTCAAAGTGGTGCTTGAGTTTAGGAAAATACCTCCCATTCTTTTAATGATAGTCAGTATTGACTAATTTTACTTTTGATGTTTTTAACACAAAGTAAATGAAGGCATGCTAACAAAGTAGCACTTTAAGTTTTTGAGACTTGAGATTGTTCATTGAGATGATATACCCTTGTTGGAAGGATATTTGAGCCTAATGTTTCTTCAATCTTTGTGTGCATCTGCTTATTTCATATCTCTCTTGCTTATTTCATATCTCTCTAGAACTTGTTTCAATTCTTACTCAAAGCTTATGGACTAGAATTTTGTTGATGTGATAGAGACGTTCTTTCATTAACCCTTTTCCCAAACACAGTCCCACAAACACTTATTCCCTTGCTAGCCCATTGAGCCGTATTAATTATGAACACTTGTATGCATCTTTATATGATGTCATTAGTTTAAGTTGCATTTTCTAAAAAAAAAAGAAAAAAAAGGGGGGTGTTCCAAAAAGGAACAGAAAAAGAAAAAAAAAAGCAAGAATAATACAAGCAAAAAAAACAAAAAAACAAAAAGGTGTTATGATTATTAGTTCAATTGTTGACATCCGTTTCATAATTTTCGTACATGTGTTCATACTTTTCTTTCTTTAATTTCATCCACTTATCTAGCCCTCCACACATTATAACCCTGAAAAGTCCTCTTGATCTTCAAAATCATAGTTCTTGTAGTGGAGAAAAAGAGCTGACACAAGCTTATGGTAGAGTATGGATTAAGCAGATTGAGAGGGACAATATCTCTAAACACCAGTGAGGTGAGAGCAAACACTTTACCTTAAGAGACATCTCTTTTGTCCAATCTCTTGAATTAAAGTTCTTTTAGTGTTTGTTTTCTTAGCACTCTTTCAATCTTCTTTGATTGAATTCTGAGAGAGTGATTTGTGTCAATTTCCTATTATTGTTTTGAGCATGAGCGGATTTTTCTTTTACACTTGTATCTTTTTGACTCTTGTAAACTTTGTCCAGGAGTACAAATGTCTAAGTGTGGGGAAATTTGATTGAGCCTAAGTTTATCTTATAAATTGGCTGCACTTTCATAACTGTTAATGTACTTTTTGATTCCTAATTTGTGATTTTTGTGCTTAAATTATTCTTTTTAGTGAGCTCATCTTATATGCATTTTGTTAGTAAAATTGTTTCAAATTGACATTAATTGCATTATAATTTTTCTAAGGACAATTGATACTGTAAATTGTTATTTTGTATTGTAGGAGAAAAGGGAGTCAAAAAGATCAGGAAGTCAACAGGACGTGAGCCCCTTCACGCACGTTGCGGCGCATCCAGAAGAAAATACGTCGCGGCGTATACCAATTCTCACGTCGCGGCGCATCAACATGCGATAGCATGTCGCGACGTCCATTAATTAACAAGTCGCGGCGAGCAAGCCAAGAAGAGCGCACCGCGACGTCAACTAATTATCTCATCGCGGTGAGCAGTCGGATATCCGGACTTTATTTAGAAAATGTTCTCACTATTTCGACCCGACCTGCGACCCAGCCTATAAAAACTTGCCAAATTAGGTTAATGGGGATCGATTTTCGGAGGAAAGAAGATTTTCGGCAAGGAGAAGAGGCAGACGAGTGAAGGAAGAAGAAAGAACTCACGACTTCACCCCCTGGGTTACCTTCGGGGATTCCTGGGGGACAACTTCTACGTAGGTTTTCTTTTCATTTTCACGACCGACTTCCACCATGGGTAGCTTGGATTCGTTGCAAGTTGTGAAGTTTCCAGTTGCAATACGTGGATAGGCATTTCCTTTCTCCTGAAGATGTAGTGACGACTGGAGTTTACCGAGCTTCAAAGGGGAGTAACTTAATCCGTAGTTTAGCTATGATTTATGAATGCCTAAGTCTAGGATTTGTAACTTGTAGTGAAGCT
>JAOTAX010004823.1:0-13237 GCA_025629825.1 Erythroxylum guanchezii
ATGTGATTGGGTGAGCCATCGATGATGGTCACTCACTAAGTTCGCAAAACTCACCCAAAATTTGCAAATATTTTTCAGGACTCTAAAGAATACTCCGTTAGGCAAACGAGAGTATATCTACTGCATGTAAGTGAAGGAAGAGGTCGAGATCAGTCGCGTCTGCATTCTATATTTTATTATTTTGTATAAATTTGAGTTCCGCAATTTTTGTATAAACAATGGATTCTAAAATTCTTGCACCATGTGTATACAAATGGATTTTTGATATAATGTAAAGTTTTTATAACTGAAAATGTTTTATCTTTGTAATGGGCCACAAATGGCTATTGAAATCCTATTGAGTATATTGTTATGACTGAAAATGTTTATGAATGAAAGTGGGCCCGATCTAAATATCGATTTCAGTAAAATATTTTATTGTTTTTTTAAAAGAATTATACCGACTTTGAATCATTGAGTACCCTAGTACGCCACCTTCGTGGGCACGAACTCGGATATCACCCACGATATCGGGTTCGGGTCTTGCGAGAGTAAGGTGTTACAGCATAGGTTTTGGCCATATTCTATTTTTGTGTTTAATGTTGATGCCACACCTTGCTGTTGCTTGAACTTGATGATTTTCACTTTCACTTACATGTTTTATTCCAAAAATAAATAAAAATTAGAAAAATCCAAAAAAAATCTCTATTTTTTCATAATTTTGCATCTTAAGTGTTTAGTTTTTTCTTTTAATCTCCCAATAATTGATAAAAGTTCTTATATTATACATGAGATTCAGTTGATAATGATTAAGGCGTAAAATTGATGAACGTGTTTTTATATAAGTTTTAAGCTTTCAAGTTTAAGGAATGACCTTGAAACTAGGCCATGTTGACTTAATAGATGATTACCTATGTGAGCTTTTGAAACTTCAACATATTTCTTTGATGTCTGTATTCTTTCAATGGTATAATTCTCTAGAACTTGCATGATATCTTGATAAGACTGCATCTTACATGTTTTTCATCAATATGATAAAAGCATTTAGGATTTAATCACTTAACTAAAAAGCCAACCTAAAGCATGATGTCTAATAGTTAGCCCCATTGTGCTTACTTATCTTTTCTTCGCTTACCATGTTTAGGTTAGCCTTGTTGTTCATTTATATCTTTCTACCCTCTAGCCAAGGTTAGTAGAGCATGATTTTGGCAAGTTGAATATGTGGAATGGTTGAAATTGATGTGTTTATGTGGTTTGAATCAAAATTATGGCTTGATGAGTTAATGAGTATGTTTCGGCAAAAAGAAAAAGGAACAAAAAGATGATGAATGATGCGGTGACATATAAAGAGGAAAAAAAAACGAAAGAAAAGTGTGATGCCCTTGTATTTTAGTTGCTTATATATTTATGGGAATGAAAAAGATCAAAGAAGTTGAATTTGTGCTTTGAAAAAGAAGAATGCTATACTTGGATACATAAATGTGCATGAATTCTTTAATGTGTTATCTCCTCTACTTCCTTTGGTTTTATCCTTTTCTTATCCTTTCTTTTATCTTACCTTTAGCCAAGCCTTGTTACAACCTTGGTTAAGTCCTTTTGATCCATGTTGTACGTGTATATTTAGTAGTGTATTTGAGATTGAAATGCAAGCTTATGGTAGAACATATCCATTGTTTGAATTTTGAGAGTTAAACATATGAGCCCTTAAACACATGAGTGTTGGAGTTTTTATTAATGAGAGAACATATTATTTTGATATGGCATAGATTTCTTTTAATTCCTGTGTGCTATTTAGCTTGTTTCTTACATTTAAAGTGAGTTCATGACTTTTATGTTTTGATCATGGTTAACTAAGTTCTAGTTATAATATTTTCATTCTTTGATGTTGTTGGGAGGTTTGAACAAAGCTTATACACTTAAATATTTTTTCTTGCATAGTGTGTTTTAAGTTTGAATTTTCATGCACTTAATTCTTTCCTTTTCTTAATTTTTGCTTTTCTTTTCTTTTCTTTACTCGAGGATGAACAAGAGCTAAGTGTTGGGGAATTTGATACACTCATATTTTTTTAATATCTTTTTAGTACCTTAAAACTTAGTATTTGTTCCCATTTTTTGTGCAAAACGATTCACTTATCTTACTTTATGCAGGTACTTTTGGACATGAAATGTAACACCCCACTCCCGCAAGACCCGGACCTGACATCGATGGTGATATCCGAGTCCGTGTCCCGCGAGGGTGGCGTGCTAGAGCACTCAATCAGTCAAAAGTCGGTACATTTTTTTGTAACAATATAAGCATAAGCAGAAATTAGTTACCAATTGGACCACTCCCATTTCATAAATAATTAAATCACATTAATACAATTGTCTTAATCTCAGTTCTAACATTACATTTAACAGGGTTTCAATAGCCAGTTAGTCTTTACAGAACAACAAAAATTCACTTGTATACACATGGTGCAAAATCGTGGAAAAGAAGTTTGTACAAAGTAATCAAATACAAAATGCAAACGCAACTGATCCCGACCTCTGCCTTCACTCATATGCAGTACGTATACTCCCATTGTCTAACGGGGTATTCCTCTGAGTCCTAAAAAATAATTGCAAATTTTGGGTGAGTTTTTGCGAACTCAGTGAGTGACCATCATCGATGCCTCACCCAATCACAAAACGCATAATTTACACATCTCACTTTCTTTCGCATTTCACATTATTACACATTTCACATTATTTCATAGTCAATACACTTAAACATTCACATTATGCATATACAGTGCACATAAGACCCATTTTTCATTTATTATTTTGTTGTGATCGAGTGCCTAACTATCCCGTATCCATTGGATACTGGCTCATTGATAACTATCCCATATAGGGCTCATTAAATGTTGAGCCTGAGGCTCTAAATCACTTATGAGCTCGAAGCTCATTTTCACTCGTTGAGCTTAAAGCTCTGGTCGGTGGCTACTCTGGTCACAACAGCCATTATATTTCATACACTTATGTAATGAAATGCATCAATCCCATACACTCACTTTCATATGTCATCGGACTGTAGTCCGGCACTCAACAGTAGAGTTGAGAAACATAACTCATACATATGCAATTTCACTTATCACATATAAAGCACATTCAAATTACATTTGTCAATCAATTTAAATACACATAGGTCATCCAATTCATATTCAAGTAGCACTTCAATATCACAACTCAGTATCACAATCATCGGACCTCCTGTCCGGAACCCAATAATCAATCACATTCAGTAATCAATCTATACAAAATGAAACAAAACAAAACAAAGAATAAAATGAGACCATCTCGGTCTGCTCACAGTATGCTCCAGATTAGCATTGGCTTCCAATTTCTGGGAACTCCTGAAAGTAGATATTTAGCCTGCATAACCCATTTATGCAAGATATATGTACGTCACAATATGTACAATCATAAGTGTTTAATAATGCACGTGACTGAAATGAAATATGTATAATGCATGTTCATGACAATCACGGGTATTTCACCAAGTATAATTATACTTATGTTTATGCCACACTAAACCCATTAAAATCTCCATTCCATTCTCATTGTCTCATTTCCGATATTTTCCAAATCACACTTTCGGGTCTACTATTCCTGATCACTAAGACTATCAAAATCAGATAACCTAGGCAACCTCTCTTGAAGAACAATGTTCCCCTATGTCTTAGGAATCCATAGACACCAAAATTACTCAATTCGGATCTCTATAGGTCCAGATATTGCCAAAACACTAAAGTATGTGCAAAAAAATAACCAATTCATCTGCTTTTTAATTGATCCACTCACTTTGATTCAATCCATCAATTTCAATTTAATCACAAAAATCCAGAAATTCACATGGAGAGGTAGATAAATGTCTTATGAATCCAACGCTTCGACAATCAAGTCAATCGGAGGTAGGATGAAAAAGTTATACTCAAAAGAGTGGGGAGAGGTCGAGTCAGGAAAACCTGACAATAGTCGACTGGTCAACAATTTTTAGTCGACTAATGCAAGTGCATGACAATTAGTTGACTACTCACAGACTGTTAGTCGACTAAGTCGACTATAGTGACCGACTGGGTAACTCTTCTTCCGAGATCCCAACTTCCACAACTCATAACTTCTTACTTCGAACTCCAAATTGTACAAACTTGGTATCAATGGAAAGATCAAAGAAAGCTCTACAATTTTAGTGAAGTACTTAAAAACAAATTCAACACCTAAATGGGTCAAAATTTCCATCAAAATTTCTGCCCAACACATATCACCCTAACAATACCACAATATTCTAAAAATCATAACTTCCTATCCCCTTCTCCAAAAATTCCATACTTTATATCAATGAAAAGATCAGAAATCATGCTACAATTCTCATGAAGAACATAGAAGCAAATTCTCCCTCTAACTAGATCAAAATTCCACATGAATGTTGCTGCCCTGCTTCATATTGTTAAAAAATCACCTAACCCATAAGCAAAATTCAAACACTTATAACTACCAACTCCAATGTCGAAAAATAGCATATTTTATGGCGATAGAAAGCTACCAAGAAGATCTACCACTTTTATTAAGACCAATTTAGCAAAGTCAGCCTAAATCAACCTAGAAAAATTTCTAAAAATTTCAGGTCACAAATCTCGAGTTACTGTTCATACTGCACATTTTAACACTTTTAAGGTAAAATTTAGAACTCTTCAAGACAAAATTGGACAACACTTCCTTCATAAGAATTCTAGCCAAACTTCTCAAGTTTAATTCAAGCCAAACCTCATCTCAATTGCTAAACTATATCAAAAGTTATGACCAAATCATGTAAACATGCTCAATTCAAAATTTCCAGATTTTCTTCCTAACACCTTTCCTATCTCTTCCATACCATTTCAAACTAATAACCACTCCATTTACTCCATATATTAGCCATAACTAAGCCAAAACCTCCACTTGAACATGAACCCACAAAATGGCAGCAACATCATCCATCATTTTCCTACATTTTTCTAAACTTGATTTCACTTCCAAAACACCTAAAACAATTTACATTCCTCGAATTCTACCTCATCAATCATCAATCATACAAACAAGTTACATACCCATATACACCAACAAAATTCTCATACAAGTAAGTGTACAAACATCACAAATAATTTAATTAACTACAAAACCAGAAATAAAACATCTTTCTCACCTCATTAAACTTCCTCTTCTTCAACTCTTCTAAGATACCTCAAATCTCTAATTCCCTCGAACACACTATCATCATCATCAACAAGAGGGGGTGAGGTTTAAGTTGGATTTTTGGTGAACCCAAGGAAGAGCAAGCAAGGTGAAAGGAGGAAGAAAAGATAAGCAAAATTCCAAAACAAACAAAAAAGAAGAGAGATACGAAGATGACGGAGGATTCTTTTCACTTTAAAACACTTCAAACCACCTTTCCCTTTACAAAAGAAGAACCATCGAGAATGACCAAAGGAAAGTGGGTTTTTATTAAATAAAGAGTAGCAAGGTGGCATGCATGTCACATTTTGAACCTCTTTCTAACTAAATCCAATTTCTACTCCAATTTCTCCCCAAAATTCCAATGGCTCAAATTAATAAATCCTAAAATCATGTATCTAAATTTTCAGTGCCATTGGACATTAATTTCTCTTACCAGTAACCAATCAACCAACCACTTGGCATTTTTTCTAGTCCGAAAATTTCCCCGAAATTTTCAAGAAAATTTCTAAAATTCTCCAAAAATTCAAAAACCACAATGCCCCTCTCTAACTCAATTTTTCATACACACAAATCACATTTTTTTAACAATCACATTTATTAACAAATATACCGGGAAATATCATGAATGCATGTACAGTCATTTTTCATGTGCAAGATTTACTATTCACATGTATGTGGATGTTAGATTATGCATGAACATGTGGAGGCATTTCTAAACGCCCATTGACCACTCAAAATTACTACTCTAACCTCCCCATTAGTGATAGGATGTTACAACTCTCCCCTCCTTAAAGAAATTTCGTCCTCGAAATTAATTTCCGGTTAAGGAATAAGGCAGGGGTACTACTATCTCATATACTTCTCCATTTCCTATATCACTTTACCACTCATTGTTTTCTTTCAACAGACCACAAGTGATAGATTCAAATAGCCTCTCAATCCCTTGTTTAGATATCACACATTCTCAACTATTTCCTTGATGAGTTTCAGAGTACTCACATTTTCACTTCCAGTCTCAGCAACATATCTATCGGATCATAACAATACTTCCTAACCATATCCATATGACACTGTGCGAATCCAACACCTCTTTTGTGGTTAATACTAACTCACCAATCCGTAGTCCTTTTGTCACCATAGTTTTATATGGACCACTTTATGTCAAACTTAGCTTCCCTTATTTACACCTTTATCTCCAGCTAAGTGCGCCTTAACAGAGGCGATACGCTTCGAAGTATTTCATCTTTTTCACTTCTCATCGGTGATAATATACTTAACTCTTATATCTATCTCACGATATTCCATAATTTCAATGTTGCTCCACTTAACTCATTTGTCATTTACTAAGATCACTTAACCCCTATTACAGATTCCTTTCGCTCATCAATGTTATCTCAAATCAAGTTTGGCCTTCAACTTTTTGTTTTATACCCTCTTCATTTCAATGTAGGGTGAACAACTCCCTTTTTGTCTTATGACACCTTATACAATATTTTAATGGTATCACTCATATAATGATTGTTATAGCTACAGTCAATTTGCACTATACATCATATAAACTCCAAAAATATAAGCTTTACGCCTGTCTCCTTTAGTCAAGACTAGTGGTAACTCAAACGTATAATCACTCGGTTTTTCATTCTAAGCCATCAATGGCTCTTTCGATGTACTCTTACTAGGACATAAAGCTTCGATCATTTCTTGAGTTTTCTCTAACAGTTAATTACGCAATACTTCTTAATCCAAGCATAAAAATCATTTACTCGAGTTGGATCCCTTTTCAAATCCTCGATAAGGTTCACAAAAATCCTCAATTTGGGCTTTGCCAATTATTTTATACACTCCTGATTTTAAATTTCAATAGCCAATAATACTTTCTTTTTTCCCCTTTTTAGCTCAACATTCAACACTCATTATCGCACTAGATTTGAAAATCTTAATATCCAAATTTGTAACACTCTGCTATTGAATTCTCTATTCAATGCATTGAATTACAACACTAGCTTTATGAGGAAGTACTCATTTGCACAATCCCCTTTCAATCCTTTCAAACTCACTAATTACCTCCATCTTTACTGAGCTGCACATTCAGGTTTATATCCAAAATGTTTCTGTACAATTAATGTCTCCAAGCTTCACAGCATATTTTAAGTCATGTTTCCAAAATTCGGCTCATAAGGCTATAACTGTTCCTTACATAAAATCACTGAATCACTTTATTCGATTGCAACTTATCGCATCTTAATCTCTACTGGGAAACTTCAATGTATACTTCATCACTGAAACGACTTACATATTTTTCCATCGAGATTTAAAATGTCATCTTTCAAACACAATCAAAATACTGTTTATGCTCATAGTCACTAGTTGATATCATGTTGCTTGAATAATACTGTCGGGGGCATTGTTAACTCCAACAGATATAACCTACGACTCATTATGCCCATAATTTGTTTTGGTAATTCTTTACGTCATTAATTGCTCAGTGCAATAGCATTATCACATGAGATTTCAATTTCCCAATTAACTCCCTTTTTCTCGACTGATTTCCTGTGATTCCACCTGGACTGATTCTAATTGCTGTTCATTCTTACTAGTTTCTCCACACATTAACCATAACCTCATGTGTAGGTAACACATTCCTTATATAAATTGTGTGTTTCCAACACATAAATGTGGACCTAAGTTCACCTTACATTAGCGAGAGTGTCCTCTCGAATTCAAAACTCCACCTACATAGCTGGTACTTTAGACCAACGAAATACGTACACTCTCCATAGCATTTCCTGACTGTTATGCTTGAGTCTTCACTGAGGACGTAACTTCAACATTCACTTTTGACTCAGTCTTTATTCATTTCAGATTTGTTTCTTCGTTGATCATTCTTAAATTGACTTTAACCAGCTTACTTTCATAAAATCCTTATCAATCAACTATTTCCCATGCTTACATATCAATCATTCTTAGTATCTCAAGAAAAATCAATGTTAACATTTCATAAGATAAGATCTATATGATCCGAACATCCTTCTGATAAGGCTCAATAAGACAATAAGCAAATCCATTTGTTTCAGTACCTTAGCATATACCACCAAAATCAGTACATCTTATCTAGAGACGTATATATGTCAATTAACTGATTGATAACATCTGCTATTGATACTTGAAGTCCAATTAAGCCCAACAACTCTTTTATGTTTGTTCCTGCTTACAATTAGGGTACCTCAACATGATCGTGACATAAACCTAATTGTTAGAGGCCACTCATGCCCTGCACTTTCTTCCTCACATTAACAAACTTATTAACATCAATTCTACTCCCTTTTTTTTTTTCAGAATTTACCTCTTCTAATGTTCAATCATTTCATAATAATGGAACTATAATTTTGAGTGCAGTCACTCTTCTCATTTGTTTCATCATCCTTTCCTTAATCGTGTTCATATATAGAATCCCAACTTATGCGCCTTTCTATCCTTCTCCATACTACACAACATTCATCACTTGTAAAGTCATTTATAACTATTTTATCCCATTTTTCTATTGTCCTCTATTTCATCGTCCATATGTATATCTTCAATCCATTCAGAATGATAGATGCAGAATCAACAAGTAATTTTAATCTTAGCATCACAAACATATTATAATCATAACTTTTTTCACATTTATCCGACATTCATTTGAACTCCAAGTCTATCCTTTCACGGTCATAAAAAATTTATTTCCTTAACCGAGCTTGTACACTTTAGTCTCATCGGTTCCACATGTATTCTTATTTTCCTCAAACCTAATTGAGCTGTACATTTCCAAAATGTCTCAGTATATCTAATATCTCCAAATTCTCAAAGCAATCACTATGATAGAAATTTTAAACCATGTATCAAGCCCATGAGACTTTAATACTAAAACCACTTTATATTGTTACAAAAGATGGTCTCTTGATCTCCGAGGTTAAACTTCATTATGTCTTGCATAATCTCCAAATCCAAAAGACATAATTAACCTTGGGGTTATAGTTTCCTCAATTTTCTCTTCTTTTTTTTTACATCATCCTAACCATATCGTCATGTCTCTATCACATTTGAAAGTAGAATATTACTGTACAATATCGATATCATATTCCATAATACACACGCCAACACAAATGTAGTGAATCTTTATCTACCTTGTCGAACCATATACTTTTTTCTCATTTCCAACTATCAACATTTTATCATTCACAATCAATTCAGAATCATAGATACCTAGTCATCCCGATATTTTGATCTCAATTACACAGACATAATCTTATGCTAAAGCATAACTCTTATCACTTTTAACCAACAATGTCCAAATTTGACCTCTCCAGGCTATAGAAAATTTCGCTTTCTTTCAACTCGGTTTATACACTTTAGGTCTCATTATTCGTTTTGATATCACTTCTTTCCTTAATTAGCCCATGCCAAGGTATTCACATTCGTATCACGTTCGAGGATTTCCATTATTCTTTTCCCATTTCTAATTGGCCACAAAACCTCAACACATGCTCATGCGGGTAACTTATACTCATGCGACTCGGACTAAGGATCAGTTGCCATTGTTTGCTATGACATAACTTAAATGCATGTAACTTGACCCATGTTTCAGAAAATGCCCATATAAGATAGTACTACTGGGCTCTGATACCACATAAATGTAACACTCCACTCTCGCAAGACCCGGACCCGACATTGATGGTGATATCCAAGTCCGTGCCCCGCGAGGGTGGCATGCTAGAGCACTCAATCAGTCAAAAGTCGATACAATTATTTTTTTTTGTAACAATATAAGCATAAGTAGAAATCAGTTACAATTGGACCACTCCCATTTCATAAATAATTCAATCACATTAATACAATTGTCTTAATCTCAGTTCTAACATTACATTTAACAAGGTTTCAATAGCCAGCTAGGCTTTACAAAACAACAAAAATTCATTTGTATACACATGGTGCAAAATCGCAGAAAACAAATTTGTACAAAGTAATCAAATACAAAATGCAGACGCAATTGATCCCGACCTCTGCCTTCACTCACATGCAGTACGTATACTCCCGTTGCCTAACGGGGTATTCCTCTGAGTCCTGAAAAATAATTGCAAATTTTGGGTGAGTTTTTGCGAACTCAGTGAGGGACCATCATCGATGGCTCACCCAATCACAAAATGCATAATTTACACATCTCACTTTCTTTCGCATTTCAAATTATTACACATTTCACATTATTTCATAGTCAATACACTTAAACATCCACATTATGCATATGCAGTGCACATGAGACCCATTTTTCATTTATTATTTTGTTGTGATCGAGTGCCTAACTGTCCCCTATCCATTGGATACCGGCTCATTGATAACTGTTCCATATAGGGCTCACTAAATGTTGAGCCTGAAGCTCTAAATCACTTATGAGCTCGAAGCTATCGGTGGCTACTCTGGTCACAACAGCCATTATATTTCATACACTTATCCAATGAAATGCATCAATCCCATACACTCACTTTCATATGTCATCAGACCGTAGCCAGGCACTCAATAGTAGAGTTGAGAAACATATCTCATACATATGCAATTTCAAAATACATTTTTCAAACACTTTAAATACACATAGGTCATCCAATTCACATTCAAGTAGCACTTCAATATCACAACTCAGTATAACAATCATCGGAGCTCCTATCCAAAACCCAATAATCAATCACATTCAGTAACCAATCTATACAAAATGAAACAAAGCCAAACAAAGAATAAAATGAGAGTATCTCCGTCTACTCACAGTACGCTCTAGATTAGCATTGGCTTCCAATTTCTGGGAACGCCTGAAAGCAGATATTTAGCCTGCATAACCCATTTATGCAAGATATATGTACGTCACAATATGTACAATCATAAGTGTTTAATAATGCACGTGACTGAAATGAAATATGTATAATGCATGTTCATGACAATCACGGGTATTTCACCAATAATTTCTTTACAGAAACATTCCCATTTCAAAACTCATCTAAGTATAATTATACTTATGTTTATGCCACACTAAACCCATTAAAATCTCCATTCCATTCTCATTGTCTCATTTCTGAGATTTTCCAAATCACACTTTCGGGTCTATTGTTCCCGATCACTAAGACCGTCAAAATCAGATAACCTAGGCAACCTCTCTTGAAGAACAATGTTTCCCTATGTCTTAGGAATCCATAGACACCAAAATTACTCAATTCGGATCTCTATAGGTCCAGATATTGCCAAAACACTAAAGTATGTGCAGAAAAATAACCAATTCATCTGCTTTTTAATCGATCCACTCACTTTGATTCAATCCATCAATTTCAATTTAATCACAAAATCCACAAATTCACATGGAGAGGTAGATAAATGTCTTATGAATCTAACGCTTCGATAATCAGGTCAATCGGAGGTTGGATGAAAAAGTTATACTCAAAAGAGTGGGGAGAGGTCGGGTTAGGAAAACCTGACAATAGTCGACTGGTCAACAATTTTTAGTCGACTAATGCAAGTGCATGACAATTAGTTGACTAGTCACGGACTGTTAGTCGACTAAGTCGACTACAGTGACCGACTGGGCAACTTTTCTTCCGAAATCCCAACTTCCACAACTTATGACTTCTTACCTCGAACTCCAAATTGTACAAACTTGGTAATAATGGAAAGATCAAAGAAAGCTCTACAATTTTAGTGAAGCACTTAAAAACAAATTCAACATCTAAATGGGTCAAAATGTCCATCAAAGTTTCTGCCCAACACATATCACCCTAACAGTACCACAATCTTCTAAAAATCATAACTTCCTATCCCCTTCTCCAGAAATTCCACACTTTATATCAATGAAAAGATCAGAAATCATGCTACAATTCTCATGAAGAACTTAGAAGCAAATTATCCCTCTAACTAGATCAAAATTCCACATGAATGTTGCTGCCCAGTTTCATATTGTTAAAAAATCACCTAACCTATAAGCAAAATTCAAACACTTATAACTACCAACTCCAATGTCAAAAAATAGCATATTTTATGGCGATAGAAAGCTACCAAGAAGAGCTACCACTTTTATTAAGACCAATTTAGCAAAATCAACCTAAATCAACCTAGAAAAATTTCTCAAAGTTTCAGGTCACAAATCTCGAGTTCCTGTTCATACTGCACATTTTAACACTTTCAACGTAAAATTTAGAACTCTTCAAGCTAAAATTGGATAGCACTTCCTTCATAAGAACCCTAGCCATACTTCTCAAGTTTAATTTAAGCCAAACCTCATCTCAATTGCTTAACTATATCAAAAGTTATGACCAAATCATGTAAACATGCTCAATTCAAAATTTCCAAATTTTCTTCCTAACACCTTTCCTATCTCTTCCATACCGTTTCAAACTAATAACCACTCCATTTACTCCATATATTAGCCATAACTAAGCCAAAACCTCCACTTGAACATGAACCCACAAAATGGCAGCAACATCATCCATCATTTTCCTACATTTTTCTAAACTTGATTTCACTTCCAAAACACCTAAAACACCTCCAATTTACATTCCTCGAATTCTACCTCATCAATCATCAATCATACAAACAAGTTACATACCCATATATACCAACAAAATTCTCATACAAGTAAGTGTACAAACATCACAAATAATTTAATTAACTACAAAACCAGAAATAAAATATCTTTCTCACCTCATTAAACTTCCTCTTCTTCAACTCTTCCAAGATACCTCAAATCTCTAATTCCCTCGAACACACGATCATCATCATCAACAAGAGGGGGTGAGGTTTAAGTTGGATTTTTGGTGAACCCAAGGAAGAGCAAGCAAGGTGAAAGGAGGAAGAAAAGATAAGCAAAATTCCAAAACAAACAAAAAAGAAGAGAGATACGAAGATGACGGAGGATTCTTTTCACTTTAAAACACTTCAAACCACCTTTCCCTTTACAAAAGAAGAACCATCGAGAATGACCAAAGGAAAGTGGGTTTTTATTAAATAAAGA
>JAOTAX010004887.1:0-13234 GCA_025629825.1 Erythroxylum guanchezii
CAATTAATAAATAATGCAAATAAATCAAATAATAATGCACAAAATATTTAATCTAATTTTGCATGTATAATAATCATAAATTTATATACATATAATTTTCAATTAATCACATGTAATTTGTGCAAAATTAAACAATTATAATATGCATGTCATAAGACTTAAATTCTAACATAAGACATACATAATTAAAAAATTAATATGATTCATAAAATATTAATACCCAAAAATGACTTTATAAATAAAATCATAACATAAGGGGTTAGGTCTGAATTAACCCAATTTATCACTAACATTAACAAAATCAATATTAATAATTTTAATTTTTTATGTAAAGGAGAAAAAGAAAAAATTGCGTTGTCTTCAACCTCCAGCCGAGTCACCTCGATGGTTTTGGCGAACAAAAGATGCCAAAAATGGCAGGAAGATTGGTGATGGGAAAAGGAGGACTAGACGACGCGCACGAGATGTAGCAAACCCAACCATGCAATGCTTCATAAATGGCAACGTCTGAAGCCTCTCGTACGACCATCATCGTCCCTTCCTCCCTACACAGTTTTGTCACCATTGAGCGCTCCATGAAGCACAAAACACTACTCTAGCGTCTCCAGCCAGTACAAATACGTCGAAAAAAATCAACAAGCTAAAAAACACATTTTCGATAGAAACCCAACCATAACAGGGCAGAAACAGAGACAAATTTTTCATCGGTTTATAAGGCAAGACAGAGGCATCATAGGCTCTAATACCAAATGAAATATAAACCTAGCAGTAGCATGCATCTTATACAACAACTTTAATGTAAAGACACATGTATATTGATCATACATATATATGTAGCAACGGAAACTTAACCAAGATAAATACCTCCAACCATTGCCTCAAGATCTGGATGTCTCTGTGAAGTTTGAAGCTTCCATCCTCTTCCTTAGCATAACCGATGGTGTAAACAAAATGCTTAGTGAGAATAGGGACCCAAACTAGCGTTTTAACCCACTTCCATACCTACTGCCCATCGTAGAGATGGAAGGTCAGGTATATGAACGATAGCATGTGCGTGTGTAGGGTTAAAGCATTCAAATGGACCATACATAATAATTAGGATAGTTAGGTCAATCTTAAAAAACTTACAAAAATGTCAGCAGCCATAAGTCAAAAAACAACACAGCAGCAATGTTCAGAAGAAGAATAGCCAACAAAAGAGAAAACATAGACGTAGCAGTAGCAGCCCACCAAAACACTAGCAGCACTCAACCAGCAGAATAAGCAACAAGCAAAACGAGAACAAGGAAAAAAAAATGCAGAAGCAGTAACCCAGCGTTAAAGCAGAGTCCAGTAGAAACAAAACTATTGAATCAGCAAAGAAGATCAAATGACGATGCAGTGGACAAATAGTACAAAACACAAGTAGAGAAGGAAAAAACACATCAGCCAAAAAAAAAAAAAAATTGTCCCAAAACGTAGTGGAAAAGGAAACGGGAGCGTTGAGGGCTGGGCAGACATTTTTAATGTAGGTCTTTGGGCTGCTATTTTTTTTTTTAAGAAAATGAGGACGACTTTTTGAGAGGCACCGTTGAAACATGATGCAAGTCGTGTGAAGTGCTTTGACAGAATATTTAGGAAGTTGTTATTTATTTTATTTAATTAATTATTTAAATAACTTGGTGGAATTAGTGGGTAGCTGTTGTGCCTAGTTTTCAGCTTTTTTTTAATTACAGTGTAAGCCTATTTAAAGGCTTTTTTATTTGCTTTAATTGATACAGTACATTACAATTAATGAAAATTTTAGAATTCTTTTTCTCTGTCTTGTGTGTTTTACATACTCTGCATACCTTCATTTGCCTTTTTTTTTTCCCCTTCTTTTGCTCACTGTCATCTAACAATTTTTGGTATCAGAGCCTTCGTTGGTCCATTGGCCAATTAAGTGAAACACTTTTTTTTAATCTCCTATAGAGTTACGTTAGGTCTTTTTTATTTTGTGTTTACAAATGGCAGCAAATGCTATTTCGTCGTCTTCACAGCACCTCATACTCATTTTCAATGGTGAGAAGTATGAGTTTTGGAGCATTAAGATGAAGACTTTTTTCATGTCTTAAGGCCTTTGGGAGCTGGTAGAATATGGTTTTGTAGATTTGACAGATGCAGATGAAAGAGGCAGAGGCGAGATTGAAAGAAACCAAACAGAAGGATGTCAAAGCTTTGTTTTTCATTCAATAGGCAGTCCATGAAACAATTTTCTTGAGAATCGCAATTGCAATGACGTCATTAGAGGCTTAGCAAATTTTGAAGGAGTTTCAAGTTTCCTCTAAGGTGATTACGGTAAAATTATAGACTTACTGTCGTGAATTTGAAACTCTATCTATGAAAGGTAATGAATCTGTTCAAGTGTATTCGTCTAGAGTTTCATCTCTTATTAATCAAATGAAGTCGTATGGTGAAAATATATATGAAGAAATTGTTATTGCAAAGGTCCTACGGAGTCTTACTCGAAAGTTTGAACATATTGTTGCTGCGATTGAGGAAGCGCATGATTTATCTGATTATTCATTTGATGAACTAATGAGTTCTTTGCAAGCCCATAAAGAAAGGTTTCTTAGGTCACATGAAAAATATGAAGAAAAAGCACTTCAAGTGAAGGAGGAGCCTAATCAGAGGCAAATGAAGGAAAATTCTACTGGTTGCAGTCGTGACAGAGGTGGTTTTCGTGGAAGAGGCCGCGGAAGAGACCAAGGAAGAGGTCGAGGCAGAGGAGGATCAAATGAAGAATGGCAGAACAAGCCAGGTCGCAAAGAAGCATATTGTTGGCAAAAGTAGAAGGATGGGAATCATCAAGCAAGCTTTGCAGAGAAAACAGATGAAGAAAGTAAGTTGTTCATGGCTCTCTTTTGTGAAAAAGATGCATCTAATAATGTTTGGTTTTTGGGCAGTGGTTGTTCCAATCATATGTCTAGAACTAGGTTACTATTTAAGGAGATTGATGAGTCTAAAATATCAGAGGTGACACTAGGAGGCAATAAGAAGATTCAGGTTGAACACAAAAGAATTGTTAGCATTACGACAAGTCAAGGTACTGATAAGATTTTACAAGATGTGTTGTTTGTTCCTAGTCTATCTCACAATTTGCTTAGCATTGGGAAATTAATGATTAGTGGATACTCAATTTTGTTTGATGATGGGTTTTGTACTATTAAAGATAAAACTGAACAAGTCATTACTAAGGTTCAGATGGCTAGTAATAAAACATTTCCGCTGGAAGTTTCAATGGTTGAGTAGTATACTATGATTGCTAGTGGAGATAATGAGACTAGATTGTGGCATTTACGTTATGGGCACTTGAATATTAATGGGCTGAAATTATTGAGTCAAAAAGAAATGGTTTTTGGTTTACCAACACCTTAAACTCTTGACTTTTGTGAAGGTTGTGTTTATGGAAAGTAGAGTAAAAAGTCTTTTCCTGTAGGAAAGTCTTGGAGTACCTCTAAATGTCTTGAGTTAATGCATGCATATTTGTGTGGACCTATGAGCAGTGAATCACTTGGTGGTAGTCAGTATTTTTTGTTGTTTACAGACAATTACAGCCACATGAGTTGGGTTTACTTCTTGGGAAGCAAGTCTAAAGCCTTTGACAGATTCAAGGAGTTCAAAGCACTTGTGGAAAGAAAAAGTGGTCTTTTAATAAAGACATTGTCAGATCGAGGAGTGAATTTGTATCAACTAATTTTAATACTTTTTGTGTAGCAAACGGAATTCACAGGGAGCTTATAGCACCATATACACCAAAACAGAACAGTGTAGCTGAAAGAAAGAATTGAACAATAGTAGAGATGGCTAGAAGCATGATACAAGCAAAAGGTCTTCCTATTTCTTTTTGGGCAGAAGCTATTGCAATAGCAGTATACTTCCTAAATGTGTCTCCTATAAAAGTTGTTCCTAATTAAACACCATTTGAGGCTTGGATGGGTAGAAGACCAACGGTAAGCCATTTAAGAGTTTTTGGCTGTATAGCTTATGCCTTGGTTAAAACTCACTCTCATAAATTTGATGAGAAATTAGAGAAGTATATCTTTGTTGGCTATTGTTCTCAATCCAAAGCATATAAGCTATATAATCCTATCAGTGGCAAGATTTTCATCAGCAGAGATGTAGCATTCAATGAAGATGCTAATTGGATTTGGAATAAAGAAAATGAGCAGCAGCATATTCAAGTATTCGAAGATAATATTGCACCACTATAGGATCCAAGAACAGTAACTTCTAGTTCCCCTGATACTTCTCCTCCTACAAGCAATGATTCATCACAATCGAGTTCATTAAGTGAAACTCCCCCAAGGAAATTCAAGTCCTTGAAGGATATTTATGATACTTATACCTTTTCTTTGCTTGTTTTAGATCCTAATTGCTTTGAAGAGGTTGCAAAAAGGAAGGAATGGTGCAAAGCTATGGAAGAGGAGCTGATGGCCATTCAGAAAAATCAGACTTAGGATTTGGTAACTTTGCCAGAAAGAAAGAATATTATTGGGATCATGCGGATGGGAGCATCCAAAAACATAAAGCAAGGCTTGTGGTAAAAGGTTATTCCCAACAACAAGGAGTTGACTTTGATGAAACTTTCTCTTCTATTGCTCGCTTTGAAATAGTAAGAACCTTTTTAGCCTTGGTTGCTCAATTAAATTGACTTGTGTACCAATTTGATGTTAAATCTACCTTTTTAGATGGTGATTTGAAAGAGGAAGTTTACGTCTTATAGCCCGAAGGTTTTGTAGTTAATGGAAAAGAAGATAAGGTTTACAGTTTAAAAAAAGGCACTTTATGGCTTAAAGCAGGCACCGCGGACATGGTACTTCAAAATTGATTCTTATTTTCAGGAGAATGGTTTTGAAAGAAGTAATAATGAGCCCACTCTTTATCTAAAGAAAGAAGGTAAAAATGACTTTTTAATGCTATGCCTTTATGTTAATGATATGATCTATATAGGTTCAAGTGAATCTATTATTGCTGAATTTAAAGATTGCATGATGAAGAAATTTGAGATGTCTGATTTGGGTCTGTTGCCTTATTTTCTTGGTCTTGAGTTGAAACAAAGAGTTGATGGGATATTTATTTCACAAAAGAAATATGCAATGGATCTTCTGAAAAAATTGTAATATGGTGAATAACGTAGTACAAAACCATTCAGCCCAAGTGATGTAATCCACAGAAATTCCAGCACAAAGATAACTAGTTGATTCACACAATTCCTTCAGATATATATATATGGAGACATGCTCAATTAATGCCTTTTCAAGACACCCACGCATACACCAAAAATTCCAACAACAATGTTATCTCCTATCCCTCAAAGCCATAAACCCAAAAACCAACGTGAACTATGATTTTCAAGTGAGTCATTAATACCCACTAAACCTCCACCAAGTTATCTCACGCACGCGCATCAAAAATATAACATAAGACAAAATTCAAGATGTGTTATTCAGCTCAAAGTACTCATATGCGCAGCCTTTTTCACGTGACCACACTCACTCAACAACAAAAAATTGTAGATAGAATATTAGGTTTTCATCCTTATCACATACTCCCTCCGATTCATAATAAGAGTCGTTTTAGAGGAATGCATGTTTATTAAGAAAGTTAATGAAATATCTGATATACCCCTTATTAATTACATGTTAAAGTGCCTTGAAAATATAATCTGTGTAATTAAGATGTGAGAGAAATTAAAGGGTAATTTTGGAAGTAAAATTATAAATATGCATAAAAAGTCACAAACGACACTTATTTTAAATAATTAAAATCTTTCTAAAACGACACTTATTATGAATCAGAGGGAGTATGCAACTTAGACTCCTTTTTCAAATCAAATAGAAATCCACGCAGCCCATTATCTAATTGGACTTCTATTAAAACAAATCCGCGCAGATACCATATCCCATTAGCTATTTGGACTTCTAATAAAACACAAAATCCACATCTTATATGTCCAATTTAAAATGCCAAAATCACACAAAGAATATATAAAATATATTCTAACATGATGCATCAGAAAATTTGAACAGCATCATGTCATCCTCCCTTAGCATTACCTTTTCGGCCTTTCTTGCCCCAGCGAGCATTTGCCTAGACATTAACAGCAGGGAAAGTCATCCGCTTAGACCAGAAAAAATCAATTAAAGCAGACGACCATGCCCTGGCTCCCGCATGCAGCAACTCAATCGGAGGTGAAAAAAACACCATCTTGAAGGACATTGGCGTAATACTTCCGTGCCCCTTTATTGTGGTGAGCCTTAAGCTTACTTTTCCATGCCCCCACCGACGACAATTGCTCATGGTTCCCTCCAACAGTGTCGATTTTTTCAGCTGACTTTTCCAACGAAGAATCCTTAAGCAGTTCACGAGTGAGAGGTGGAAAATCCTCTTTAGAAAGCGAGGATTATCCCACTTCCATAGTCCCCTTGTCAGACCAAAGGAGGACCTCTGGTGAGGCGCTGGCCTCTGCCACCTTGGAGACCCCAGGAAATTACCACTAGACCAGACGCGGGAAAGGGGTAAACCAAGAAGAAGCAAAAGAGGAGGGGGTAGAAAGGTAATTCCAGAAGAAACCAATCGGGCTAAAAATCGTAGAGGGAAGGTAAAAATTGTGGGAATCTGGTGCGTTTCAAAATTTGCGTAACAGGGGGGATTTTCAGCTTCATTTTTCGCATGCCCACGTGCTCTTAATCACTCACAGTTGCCCTGTCTGTGTGGCTTCTTAAATTCCTTGCATAATTTTCCTCCAATATAGCCAATTTTAATTTCTTTCCTTCCAAAGAGCTCCACATTTTTTAACCTCCAAAAACAATATAAGAACAGCTCAATCAGAATAATATCCATTCAATATGTTTCAAAAATACCCCGACATGATATGTAAATTAATAACATATCATTATTTTTCACATATCTCTGGTGGTGATTTAATCTATATAGTTCAATTTAAGTTTAATTTTGATCAAACACAATTGTTATTGTTGACTAGATAATATTATGAAGTTTAAACTTTTTTTCCTGAAAATAGCTTTTGCGGTGAAAAAAAATGCTTTTGGAGTCTCCAAAAGCTGAACCAAACAGACTCTTAGTATTTACACTATCTCAATCAATCTCTACTTATAATTTTATTGTTACTAAATTTGTAAATCTATTTGCATGTAGTTTTGTTTTAAAATAGTAAAATTTATAAATGAACACCAATATGTACCGTAAGTACACCCGATTATGTAACTAGAGAGTAATTGCTAATTAAGCATGTTTCATTAGTATCTTAATCTGTGCGAAGATTCAGTGGCATGATCGACAATGGACTAAGTTTGCAAATTGAGAGGTTAAGGAAAATAAGTAAGCAAAAGAAGTATATTTGCATATATATATAAATATATATTACTCATATTTTCATGTATCTTTCAGACTTAATTCAAAGTCATTTACTTTCATTTTATGTTCATTTATAGCTAGTTTATCATGTTTTAGCATTATTCGAGGTTCGTTGACGTATAATACATAAATGAAACAAATAGACTCGAATTGCACTGATTTTGAATTTCTGGGAGACTTGACCTTTAGTCATTGTAGGATTTTTATCTCGAGATTGGTTTAGCCAAAAATTCTGAAATTTTATATTTAAATTTTTGACTCATTGATAGATTTTTTAGGACCAATTGTAGATTTTTCTAAGTTGGAATTCAGGAGAAATAAATTCTCAAAAGTTGCGTCAGATTTTAGATCGCCAGAATGACCTTTTGACAATGTTTCAATCATAACTTTTGACTCGGATGGTGAAATTCAATGATTCAAGTCTTATATTGAAGCTAACTCAAAGACAAAGATATTGATAAAATTTAAGCTCCTAAATTGTCACTGTTTAGTTTTTATGAACTGTCGAAATTGAACTTAAAAATTAAGTTAGAGTTGTCTTGAAGAAAAGAAGACATACAACACAGCCTCATTTCACTCTCCACACAGCACCAATCACGCATCAGCCCCCACCAACACAGCCTTCACTTCCATCAACGCAAGCTCCCATACACTCACATGCAGCAGCTCCCACTTGGCTCCACTCTCCACTCATTCCCCAGCAACGCTCCATCCTCCGATTATTCACGCAGCTGCTTTGAAGCTCCCACTTGACTCCATTTATTCCAGCTCATTCTCCACTCACGGCAACCTCCACTCCACCAGCCCCCACTCACCAAAGTCACTCCCATCCACGCCACTTACAAGCCTCCTCCAATCTCAACAACATAGCCTCATATTTTTCACTCCCATTCACGCAATTAACACGCCGTAGCTTCCATCCACCAGCCAAACAAAACAGCCACACCCATTCACTTTGAAACTCAAAAAGACGCATCACTCCAACACTTCACGTAACTCCACCAAAATCATGCCCTCCCATTCACCACGCAGCTGCTTCCACAAGGCTGCATCCATTCACCAACCAACGCAAGCTATGTTCTCCACTCATGCACTTCACGTAACTCCACCAAAAATAGCCTTCATACTTCATTCCCTCAAGTCACCAACGCATCACGCAGCCTTCATCACCACTTCAACAAGAACAGCAGCTCTCCTTTCCATTTTCACTGCCTTCATGCAAGCACTCCACCCCGCAAGCTCCAGCTCCATTCACGGGAGAAGACAGCGTCCACTCAACAAAAACAACATAGACTCACTTATTAAGCCTCCGCCGAAACACAGCCTGCCTCCACGCCCTTCACCAACGCAGAAGCCACGCAAGGAGAGGGGAGAGCACATTATTCTGCTGTAGTTTGGAATTGTACTTTTTTATTTTTAATAAATTCCTTCATGAGTTTATCTATTGTTTATATTTTTAAATTGATTGGCATGATGATTTGTTGCTAGAACATTAAATTATCTTAGGGATTTGATATTTTTGATGATGCTTTAATATTAAATTTTGCTAGAATCGATGACTGAATATTCATATACTTGTTGATTTTTCCTTGGATTTATTGGTTCTTCTGTTGGATTATTGGAAATTACCTTGGTATAATTCGCCTTTAGAAAAAGGGAGTTTTTACTAGAAGATTGAAGGAAATTTCGACTAGGATTTTATTGTGAGTTGGGAGACTCAAGAAACTTAGGAGGTGAAAATTGAAAGTTTGGGACTTAAGAAACTCTAGGAAGAACTTAAGTAAGGGAGAATAGATTAATTCATCTTTGAAAAAAGGGGGATTAATTATTCTTAAAATTCACCTACAAGCATTTGTGGAGGATAGATAATTCAATATTAAGGTTGACAAAAATATCATTCCCTAAGAGAACTCATTCCCCATTGAAGTTAATATTTTTAATTAGTCAATTGTTGCAATCTTTTGTTAATTAGTTATTGCACAAATTTGTCGTATTCATAATTATTTTGGTCGCATTGAATTGGATAGTTGTGTAGAAATTTATTTAATTTTAAAAAAAATCTTTACATTAATTTTAATTTCCTAAAAGTTCACTCAACCCGATTTTAAATACCGTTAGCTAGCATAGAATTGAACTTTCTCATAATCCCTGTAGACATAACTCGGTTCTTACCAATTTATTACCCACTTCAACAACCATGCACTTGCGGTTCACAAACAATATATATATAATCAAATGCCCCATTTTATTATTAGACAAATGACAACATTAACATTTTAATAATTGGCTATTTTTATGATTTTTATATTACACATAAAATAAGAAAACTAAGTGACAGAAAGACAGATTTTATTCCCTAAAACCTTTATTCTAGGAGGATGCATAGGTATAGTAAGCTAAAGAAGAGCATTTGAACATGCGTGACTGAAATTAAGATAACTAGGGGGAACTCTGTCCATGGCGTAGTCTTCTATCAGGACCAGTACCTTTACTTAAATATGGTCCTGAAGGAGCTCTCTGCTTGCTGACAGTGAAAGGGTCTTGAAGACGGCGAAAATAAGCCAATCTGGAATTGGTATAGCCTAGCTCTCCTAAAACGTGGCCACTGTCGAGCTTCTTCCTTCCACTTGGTATGGCCTCTGACATGGTTCCAAGCATCATGACGATGATAATTAACATAGCCAAATACGCCTTTGTGGTTTTGCTTTCCACAATTAGCATCTTATGCGATCTCACATTTGTCCGAACAAATCGATCACCACCTAGTCGCCTGTATATCCTGAAACGTACGTAAAATATAAATTGCTATGAACGTAGAAGAAGAAATTAAGTAATGATCACAACTTGTGCAAAAATAAGCAGTACTTGAAACACACATACATGCACAGACTGTTTCCTATCAAGGTATGTTTATTAAGAAATCAACATATAAAATTCAGCAAGTGTACTTTTGGGACCGATTGAAGAAATGTGAAAGATAGTTGAAAAACTTTACCTGCAAACCTGAAGCGATTATAGGATAATTGGCACGTCTATTGCTAGGTAAGATTCTATTTATAGCTTTGTGCTGGGTGGAGGAAAGATGAATAGTAATTGATAAAGTTATCCCAACTTTCACGATTCAAATACTTAAGAGTAGCTTTTTTTTTTAAATTGGGATTAATTAAAGGGATAATCTAGCGTCACAGTTGAGAGTGTCTAATAAAAAAGTCAGCGGTCTATCCCAACTATGTCTATTGGGATATCGAGTAGCTGCTTTAGCTAACATGTGGGCTACCCCATTAACATGCCTGGGAATCCAGGTAAAAGTAAAGGACCGAAATCTTGTAACTGTGTCTGTGCACTCGGCCATGATCACTCCCAACTCATTAATGCCTATGCTAGAGCCATGGAACCGTCGGACCAGTTGAAGGCAATCGGTCTCCACCTCCACCGATGTAACTCCCAACCAAGATAGAGCCTCTTTGAAAGCTATAGCTTCCGCAATAAGAGGGGTGTAATATGAGTGGGAAAACCCCAAAAAACATTTAATAAACTGACCCCTTTGACCTCTTAGGACTATGCCATACGAGCTTGTCCCCTGCGCCTCGTGAACTGCGGCATCAATGTTGCACTTTACAGCTCCATCAGTTAGACCTAACCATCGGATTACTGGTGCATCCACCCCTAATGGTGTACTGGAATCTCTCATTTGGGCTTGGGCATGTGTCCATTCTTTCAGGGATCGGTGTGATGATACCACGATGGCCTAGTGGTCAAGTCTGCAATGTTGCCATATGAAGGTATTTCGGGTTTCCATATGTGCCACAATAGTACACAAGCCCGACTCACCTCATCTCCCTTTCCCTTCAAGAGATCTTGCAAAAAAAGTAAGAAAATTTGGAGCAACAAGATATAGAGGTAATAGATCCCAACATGCTCTAACATGGGCACAATGTAGCAAAGCATGGGAGATTGTTTCCGTCTCGTCACAAAAAGGACAGATGTCCTCTATGGCCAAACCTCGTCGCCTAAGGGTGGCCCTCACCAAGATAATCCCCCCCTACTAGCTCGCCAAAGAAATTCCTTCGATTTGGATGGGATTGGTAGCTACCATAGCTGCTTCCACGGGCCCGCACATTCCTCAAATACAGTGGTGCTTAGCCATTTAAGGGCTACTCTATAGCCAGACCTTACTGAGTAAAATCCATCTCTTGTAAAATGTCATATCATCTTATCTTGGTGACTGGTCATAGGCAGAGGGATTGAAAGAATTTTCTGCACATCAATACACAAAAAAGGCCTTAGATGTATTGTAGATCCCATGCCCTCTCGTTCATTAGCATTAGGTCTTTCACTTTCATAAGTTCAAGCTCCTCTACCACGGGTAACTGAATGAAAAAATCTGTATCCCTCGATAACCACGGGTCTTGCCAGACAGAGATGGTCTCTCCATTTCCGACTCTCCACCTTGTGTTAAGTCATCAATTTGCACTTATTTTGGACTTAATTATCTTTAATGTATTGAAATATTATCCGAAATTAATGGAATTATCTTATAATTGTTTTCAGATGATTTTGAACACCTTAGAGACGAAATTGAATCCAAAAGATTCCAAAATTTCAAATTTCGACAGCAATTCAGTGACTAAGCGTAGGAGCCTAAGGATGGAATAAATCTGCAGATCAATTTTCAAAAGTCAAATTCGAAATTCTTATAATCTTTAAAGATTATATTGCCATCTTTCAAGGGGATTGACTACCCCGAAATTGGGGAATACATTATCTGAAGAGAATCAAGGAAAGATAAGGGGAAAATCAAGCATAAGAAGGAGAGGATCATTGTTCACGCAAGCTAGATTAGGTTTTAGACATATTTTCATTTATGTTGTTTTCTTTCCAGTCTTTTACGGTTTTTGCACTTTTCCCTTTAGTATTTTCGTATTTTTCAGTAAAGAACCAGGGATGGAGACTTTAAGCTTTGTTATTCCTTTTTTTTTCAATTCTATTATGATTAGCTAAGCATATTGGCTTAGATGAAGGGATCCATATTATCTGTTATTATGTGTGTGAGATGTTTTAAATAAGGTTTATGTTGTTAATGAACATTAAATATCTTCAGATCTACTCTTTCTAATTGAATTCGTTGGTTTCTAGGTGCATAACTAGAGATTAATTTGTTTAATCGCTAGATTAACAAAATATGACGTTCAGTTTCGCTAATCACAAGTAGCAATTGATGGAATCAACAGTATCTACAACGGAAGCAACCCAGGATTAGAAATATGTATACAGGCAAACCAATTATAAGAATTGAGACAAGACAACCTGTTAAAGCACAGAATCGCTAACTGATCTTCTTTCTCAAAGATTTCTTTACGCAAATCCTCTTTTCCTTACAGTCTTCTGTCGTGTAACCTTAATAGTTTCTGTAACCCTTGTTTCTGGGTGGGCAGAAAGCATAGATCACATGTGTTTTCAGAGAGTTTGTGTTTTCTCTTTTTTTTTTTTCCAATAGATACCTCTTCGATAGGAAGAAAGGCACATATATATATAGAACTCTCTCCTTTCGGCACAAGAAGTAATCGCTAAGTTTACACTGTTTATCAATCTTGCGGTTTATAATTTAAATCAACAGATTTTCTATTTCATTTAAAATAATATGTTGCTTATTTAAATTACAAATAACAAACGTTTGGTCCAAACAATTAAGGCATGATAGGGACCATAGGAAAAAAATTAATAAGACTAAAATTATAATAAGAATCTATACAGGACCGGTATATTCTTATTATAATTAATCATAAATTATTCCACTAAAAATTTATGATTGAACTCCTTATTAATTTTAACTTTC
>JAOTAX010004934.1:0-13228 GCA_025629825.1 Erythroxylum guanchezii
TTATGAGATAATTTATTAAATAATCTATATGACATATTATTATATTTTTTGCTAGCACAGAAAATATAATTAATATTTAAAATTCTCTTGTACAAAAATAAATGAATAAAATAAAAATAAAATAGTTTTATTTTATTTCATTTTATAAATAATATTTTTTTAAAAAAAGGAAAACGAAATGAAACGTTGTGGTTGTTGTTTCAAGTTTTTTTTTTTTAAATACAAGGGAAAAAGCTAAACACATTTAAGCTAACGCTCGCAATGCTCAACGCTCTGCGGTACTCAACTCCTTGCCTGTCCCTTTGGATGAGATCCTGGACTGGTAGAGGAGGCTCCTGAAAAATATGTAAGCCTAGATTGGTCTTGACTACAGTGGCTGCCAGATGGTCGACGCACTAATTTTCCTCCCAATGTACGTGCTGGATTTTCACCTTCCATTCACGTTGGAGAAATCCACAGGTACCTGCCAATAAAAAGTTATTTATATCAGTCTCGGGAATGGGAGATGAAAGCAAGTTAATGACCTCTAGGGCGTCCACTTCTAAGATGACCCTGCGATATCCCAATGTCCAAGTTAGTGTGAGGCCTGAGTGGACACCCCAGAGCTTGGCTGTTATAGGCAAGTTGATACTAATGTGTTGAAAAAATCCTCCACACCATTGTCCTTGACAGTCGCGAATTAAGCCACCAGCGGTAGTGATACATGATCCCGGATTAAAAGCTCCATCCGTGTTGAGTTTGACTCAGTCCTCCAGTGGTTTGGTCCATCCTACTCGACTGCCCACCAAAAGGCCCTAATTTGGAAACACACGTCTTTCTGCTTCCTGCGCTCGTACTATCCACTCTACATATGCCATAACTGCCTGCATTCCTTCTTCCGACCAAACAAATTCTTCTTTGAAAACACTTTTGTTTCGTCGCCTCCAAAGCATCCAGCATGCAACTCCATATATAAGGACCATTCCCCTTGCATCACCTAGGAGTGCTTGAGTAGGTTGGCCTTCACCCAAGCCTCCACGGCTTGATGGAAAAAATCCATATCAACTACTTCCGAAGGAAATTTCCCCCAAAAGGCTAGCACTCTCGGACAATCCTGAATGACATGTAAGGTGGATTCTTCCTAGCCACAAAAGTGGCAGCTGCTATCTAACGTAAAGTGTCGCGCCACCCAGTGTTGGTTCGTTTGGAGTTTGTTCTTTGTCATGAGCCAAAGGAAAGTTCTGATTCGTTGAGGTCCCGACCATTTCCAAATTAAATTCCAAGGACCATTTGAGCTATCCTGGATGTGCCCTTAGATTAACTCATAGGCTGACGCTACTGTGAAGTTTCAATTTTCAGTGTGTCCCCATCGTAAGGTATCTTCTGCTGGAAGAGCAGTATTGGGGTTTATCACCACAAGGTCCATACAGACTAAGGCTGCAAGGTACTGTTGAAACAAATTCCACTTCCAATTGCCATCCTCGTTCCGCAAATCCGCTACTTTAGCTTACAGTTCTTTCTCAGGTATTGGAGAGGTCGCCACAAAGAGTAGTGGTCCCCAATCTTTTACCCAATTATCTAGCCAGAAACATATGTGTCTTCCATTTCCCAGTGTCCATTTTAAACCTTGATGGACGTACTGCCAAGTGGTCGCAATACCCTTCTAGAAACTTGACGCCCTTACACGATCCACCATGGGAGGGATATGGTATGGGTCCATACGATATTTAGTCCGTAGGACCCGGACCCATAAGTCTGTTGGATGTGTAATCAGAGCCCATCTCATTTTGGTTAACAAGGCATCATTGGTAGACCTAATGCGCTTAATGCCTAGACCCCCGGTCTTTTTTGGGTTGACACACAGCATCCCAATTAACTGGGGACATTTTTCACTGCTCTCCTGTAGAACCCTATATAAATTTGTGCATAATTTTTTTCCAATTCATCACAAAACCTTCGCGGCAGGCGCACAGTTTGCATTGTGAAAACTAGGAGGGTTGAGATCACATATTGGGTTAAGTTGACATGATCAGCTAGTGACAATTGTCTTACGCGCCACCCTGTAAGTTTCCTTTGAGCGCTATCAAGAATGTGCTGATAAGTGTTGTGTCGGGTATGCTCATGAAGTAAGGGCGCTCCTATTTATTTGCCTAGGTTGTTCGTGTGCTTGATGTGAAGAGCTTGGCTAATTCGACACACTGTTTCTGGCTTAACGTTCCTGGAAAAGAAAATCTTCATTTTTTTGTGTTGACTTTTTGTTCGGAAACCTTACAGAACTCCTCTAAAGTCTTAGCGATCACATGCGCGTGGGAATCCGTTGCTTCCGAGAGCAGAACCAAGTCATCCGCAAAGGTGGGACAGAGGAGGCCCTGTAGGGCTCAATTTTATCAGTTTCCAAACACCTTGTCCCACTTCTCGGGAGATAAGATGACTTAGGCGTTCCATGCAAAGGACAAAAAGGTAGGGTGAGAGTAGGTCTCCTTGCCGAATCCTGCGGGAGGGGTTAATATGGTCCGAGATCGAGCCCTGCCAAACTACCTGCGTAGTCACCGTCATTACACATTGCATAATGACCCAGATTAGTGAAGTCGGGAGACCAATATCTTCCAATGTGTTGCGGATAAAATCCCAACGCAGATGGTTATAACATTTTTCTAAGTCCACTTTGATTGCCAAAAAAGTCGTCCGCCTTCTCTTTCTTCGCCTTGAGTAAATAACTTCCTAGGCAATAATGATATTATCCGTGATTTGACGGCCCGGAATAAAACTACATTGGTTCTTCCTCACTAGAAAGTCTAAGTGGGGTTTGAGCTTGTTGACGATGACTTTCGATATAATTTTATAGAGAACATTGCAAAGGCTTATCGAGCGAAAATGATCGATACTTGTCAGTGAAGGATGTTTGGGGATTAGGACAAGGAAGGTTTGGTTTAAGTCTTTTTCCCATTGTTCTTGTCTGAAAATCGACTGGATGTACTCCGTCACTTTAGCACCAACCCTCTCCCATTGCTTCTGAAAGAACAGAGCATTGAACTCATCCACCCTAGGGGCTTTATCCGGGTTCATGGCAAAAATCGTGCACTTTATTTCGGTGTACTGAATTGGAGTGGCTAAATCTTGGAGAGATTCTTTTGAAAGTGAAGGGAAAGCTCCTGTGGTCGTGATCTGAGCTGGATTGACTTCCTTTTTAGTAAACAAGGGAGCAAAGTAGTCTCGGGTTAATTGACACAGTTGCCCTAGGTCGGAGGCTATTTCTCCCTGGGAGTCCTTGAGTCGCTCTACCATCATTTTCTTTCTTTTAGTCAGTGTAAGGGTGTGGTAATATTTTGGTGCCAAAAGATTTCTTCCTCACTCAAAACTTGAAACAGGTCCCCACTCAACTATTCCTCCAAGGCTATGAGGGACTCTAAATTATTGTCGTTGATGGTTTTTTGAATGCCCTGAAGTCTGGTGAGTAGTCTTTTTTTAATGGAATATATTTCCAAAATCAGAGCGATTCCATCGAGTGAGGTGATGAGAAAATTGAGCTAACGATTTCTCATCGTTTCGTCTTCCAGAAGCCAATGCTTAACTACAAGCTCATCAAAGCCCAGGTGAGTGAGCCACACATTTTGAAATCTAAACACTGGGGACCTTGATTATCAGGGAGACGAATGATGAAGTTGAATCCACATGGGTCGATGATCAGATCCTACGAAGGGCAGATGGTAATTGACCGCTTGGAGAAAGGAATGCAACCAGGTTGACGAACCAAAGGCTCGATCCATTCTAGCTTGAACCATGCCTCGAACACGTAAACCTGGATCCAACATAGCCCAGATCATGAAGGCTACTGGCATTTACTCAATCCTGAAAATTAGGGTTCACTATCCTCGTGGCTGAGGCTCCCCCTCGCTTGTTTGCAACTTCCAGTTTAGCATTAAAATCACTGCCGACTAGCCAAGGTCTATAATGAGATCTACCTATCCATTCCAGAGCAGGCCAGAGATGCTTTTGAGATGAAGTCTGAGGGCTAGCATAAACCGCGGTAAAATCAAATGAGTAATCCTCGTAATTTACCGTGGTATGGATAAATTGTCGGTGGGCTAAGACTATGGAGAGATGAAAGTTCCCCTTCCACAGAATCCAAATCCCACCCGTGAAACCTATGGCTTCCACACGGAAAGAAAAATCAAAGCCTAAAGTTCGAATCACTCCGTGCGCCCTATTTCCACTAATTCAGGTTTCCAATAAAACAAGGATACCCAGATTATAATGACTAAGGTAATTGCGCAAGATTGTCCTAAATCTAGTTGCTCTTGCTCCTTGACAATTCCAAATTAAAATTGACATACAAAAGGGTTAACTGGATGCGGTACCTCCCATGGGAGCGTCTTGACTATAAGTACTCATTTGCTGCAGTTCCAGCTCCTCGTTACTTCCACTCGGGTGAAGGACTTCTGGTAGATCTGACTTTCCTGCTATATCAGGTGGTTCGGTGGATGGAGGGTCGGTAATCT
The DNA here is from genome assembly GCA_025629825.1 of Erythroxylum guanchezii. NCBI lineage: Eukaryota > Viridiplantae > Streptophyta > Magnoliopsida > Malpighiales > Erythroxylaceae > Erythroxylum > Erythroxylum guanchezii. The sequence goes on from JAOTAX010004934.1 coordinate 4,479, forward strand.
CCCCTACGCGAGTAAGATCCTCAGGTGTCTCAACCCCCGTCCATCTGTTGTATTCGTGCCTTCGCCTCCACTTCACGATCCTCTAACACCTGTTGATCACAGATCATTTCCATGTGTGAAGGGATAATAATAGCTATGTTTTTGTCCGAAGAGGTGGGTTGAATTTGGATTTAGGGGGCGACTCCCGAACTTGGGATCGGGAGAGGACTAAGTCGAGAGCTTTTGCCTCTGAGTAATTGCTTGTGGCTCCCTCATGGGCCTTTTGTCCCTTTCCTTACATTTGGGCTTGGCCCTTTAGCCTTGAAAATTTGTCCATGAGGAGTGGGCTTGGTGGGTCAAATAAGTTCTGTTAATGGGATTCGTTGTCCTGCTCCCAATAAGGTGCTGTGTGGAGCGTCCGCAGCAGATGGTTCCTCCAGTGTCTCTATTATGCCTGTAGCTGTCAGAGCTACAAATCTAGAACCGATCCTTTGAGGGGACTCGGTGCTTCTTCCCACGCCCATTTGACGTGATTTGGAGGGGAGAGTGGGCTGTTGTATCTGTTTCGGTGATGGTCTCGTTTTTCACTGTACGTATACCCAAGGCATAGTTATTGTCGATCGGTGACTGGACTGCTACATTACTAAGTCCCAAGCTTCCTCCTTTAGGCACTGCTGTTGACGTCGCCGTAGAAGGCCTTCCTTCGTCCGGTGCTGGGCGTTGTGTGGTAGCTCTTTGGTGTTGAGGGCAAGTAGCTGTAGAATGACCCACCTTCCCACATAAATAACAGAGTTGAGGGAGTCCCTCATACGTAACTTAGAGTAACTCCCCATCCAATTCCACACTGGTTTTCAACGGTTAAGTTAGATCAATATCCACGGTGATCCGAACATATCGTCCCCTGTGGGCTTGCAAAGTCACCTCATCAATTATCACCGTGTGGCCGACTAAGTTTCCTATAGCCGTGAGTATTCCTAGATGATAACGAGCTAAAGGTAACTTTGGAATTATGATCCAAGTGACTGCTCGCGTGATCTTCCCCTGCTTTGGTCCAAAGGACAGCGTCCATCGTTGGACTGCCAACGCTTGTCCATAAATTAGCCAAGGGTCGTCGGTTAAAGCATGGTAATAATCGAAGTCCTTCAAGAACTGAACATGGTAAAACCTTTACTCCATGTCGACGATTTTGATGGGGTCGATCGGTTTCCATAAAGCCCTCAATCGAAAGTTCAGTGCTTGGTAGCTGATCCTACAACCTAGGAGTTACACTACGACTGCCTTCGTCCACTAAGTGTCCAATTTTTCTTTGAACGTTTGAGAGAGTTGGATGTCGTCCCCCTGGTCGCCTGTGATGTGCACAATGTCTCCCTCCTCTATCACTATCATTGCTTCGGCTGGCCAGAGCAGTTCTTCCACCTCATCTGGTTCGACCCGAGGCCCTACGACTGCTACTTTATACAACAACGTCAGGCAAGCCTGCGTTTTGTCGTCCCGTTTCCTCATTCTGCTTCTTTTTGGCTGGGTTCCCTCGGGGTCAAGGGCCGCCATAGGCGCTTCAAATGTGAAGAGAAACCACTACAATATCCACTGAAAACTAACGCTACTGATGAGTTCCAACTGATGCTTGATGAACGTTAAGGAAAAGAAAACTCGCTAGTACTTGAAAAATAGTGAAGAGAAAAAGATATACTCTTTTTTTTTCTTGTACGTGAAAGATAAATAAAAAGAAGAGAAAAATAGAGAAAATTTGTTTTCTCCATTCTTAAAGAAAGGGTTCTTCAAATTTATCCATAATCATATCAAGTGTTAAAAGTGGGACATATTTTTCGGTGTGGAGTGTATAAAAATTTCGTAATGTCAAAGTTCTGTATCGATTAATCCTCACATTTTAGGTATTTATTTTTGCATGTTCTTATTATTAGTATGTTTGTTAAACGCAAAAGATTAACATAGAATTGCATTTTTTTAATTTCTGTTGTGTACGCGATGCTTTAATTAGTATCAGAGCCAATTTTGCGTTTATATTATACTTGACGAAGACCAATAATTTACGTATTTTATTGTGTTCTTTGTTTTAATACTTAAAAGTTGTTCATTTAATATACATGACAACATCTTAGATTTATGTTAAAATTGGTTTCACTGAAACCAAAACACTTTACTTCATGTTATGTAATATGTATTACTTACGAAGAGAGTTTTACATTCTCTCATAATGTTTGTATGTTTAGCCAGAGGAAATCAAGACAGCTTTCTTCAGTATGGAGCCTAATAAGACCCCGAGTTTTGATGGCCTTCCCGCGTTATTCTATCAATCTCAGTGGGATATTGTGGGCCCTACTTTGACTGGTTTCTTTCAACGTATATTTTGTCATGAAGCTTGGGAAGCAGAGTTAAACCGTACTATCATGGTTCTTATACCAAAGACCCCGTCCCCCACATCCATGAAGCAGCTCTGGCCAATTGCATTATATTCTGTGATCTACAAAGCGATCACCAAAGTCATTGTCAATCGGATTAAACCCTTCCTCAACGATCTGGTAGCTCCTACCTAATGTAGCTTTGTCCCTGGATGCTTGATAATGGACAACATCATTATAGTCCAAGAAGTTATCAACCCTATGCACAGGAAAACTGGGCACTCAGGCATTATGGCCATCAAGGCCGATCTGGAGAAAGCTTATGACCGGTTATCATGGGATTTCATCCAAGATACTTTATTCGATGTAGGATTGCCCACTTCTTTGTTCAATCTCATCATGAAGTGTATTTCCACGGTTTCCCTTCAAGTTCGATGGAAAGGTGAGCTTAGTGAGACCTTCCGCCCCTCTCAAGGAATTCGTCAGGGTGACCCCCTCTCGCCCTACCTATTCGTCTTATGTATGGAACTATTAGGGCAAACTATTACGCACGCAGTCACTCAAGGCCGATGGCAGCCTATAAAATTGAGCAAAATCGGGCCTGCTCTCTCTCACTTATTCTTCGCTGACAATCTCATCCTTTTTTCTACAGCCACTATGGATCAAGTGGAGGTGATTCGTCATACCTTAGATTCTTTCTGTGTAGCTTCTAGGCAGCGTATGAGCCAAGACAAATCCAGGTGTTATTTCTCCAAGAATATTTCTATACAGACGTCCCGTAGCTTAAGCAATGCGCTGGGGTTCTCTCAAACCAACGACCTCAGTCGATATCTCGGGATCCCACTCCTGCACGAACGGGTGACCAAGCGAACTTATCAATACATTCTGGACAAGGTCCATCAACGGTTATCAAGTTGGTCTGCCAATCTTTTGTCTTTTGCTGGTAGACTTACCTTAGCTTAATCCGATATAGCAGCTATTCCCAGTTATACGATGCAAACGATCCGGCTGCCTCGCTGTCTATGCAACGAATTGGAGAAGATCACACGCCAATTTTTGTGGGGCTTTACCAATGGGGTCAGGAAACTTCCTTTGGTCAACTGGAAGGACGTTTGTAAACCCAAAGCGATGGGAGGGCTGGGCATTTGGAGAATTAGGGAAACCAACGAAGCCTTTTTAGCCAAATTAGGATGGACCCTAATCGACAAGCCTACTTCTCTCTGTGTCAGAGTTCTCTCAACGAAGTACAACTTTGACGTTAACCATCTCCCCAACACCATCGACACCACTGGTGGTTCTATGGTTTGGAAGAGTATTAAGTCTACCTGGCACATCGTGATTCAAGGTATGAAATGGGTGCTCGGCGATAGTGTCCGTACTAGATTCTGGTTGGACCCTTGGGTTGCGGGAGTAGGACCTCTCATTCACCAAGCTACCACCCCCCCTTCTGCTCTTGATAGTATCCTAAGTGTCCATCAGTTTGTGGACTCTGACGGTACTTGGAATTGGGACGCCTTGCAAGGCTCCCTCCCAATGGACATATGTCGTTTGATAGCTGGAACATTCCCCCCGAGGCCTTTCCTCAGATAGGATAAGCTATCCTGGGGTATGTCTGACACTGGTCATTTTACTGTGGCTTCTACCTACTCTATGTTTAGGGATCAGGAGGACACCGGGTTACTGGATTTTGGAAGGCCATCTGGCACTGGCCTGGCCCACAACGAATTTGGTCCTTCCTCTGGCTCCTCGCACAGGATAGGTTACTAACTAGCCAACATAGGGTTCGCAAACATGTCATGACGGAGGGGTCTTGTTACCGCTGCGGCTTCGAAGAATTCTCTCTTCATACAATTCGAGACTACGTCAGAGCCCGACAAGTGTGGAACTCCTTTCCGTCGAATATTATTAATTCTGTTTTTTTCACTCTACCACTCCACCGATGGCTCTATACTAATCTCCAAGGCCACAAACAGGTGTTCATACAGGAATGGTCGATAGTTTTTGGCACGACTTGATGGTTCTTATGGGCTTGGCATAATGGGTCCCTTTTTTATATTCATTTTATTTGGCCATCCTCACCTATTTCTGTTATTTTGTCTTATACTGATCAGATACACAAGTCAGCTACTTGACAAAGTAACTTTATAACCAGACATCCCCAACGCCATGAGTAACTTATAGGATGGTGCAAACCTCCTCTCGGGTGGATCAAGTTGAACACAGATGGAGCTTGTACCCGTTCCTCCTCCTCGGCTTCAGCTGGCGAACTCCTCAGAGACAGTTCCGGCAATTGGCTTGGCGGGTTTATTCAAAATCTTGGCTAGTGCTTTTCAATGTCTGCAGAACTTTGGGGAGTGTTTACAGGGCTCACGCTCGCGTGGACTCTAGGGTATCGTTAGATTGAACTGGAAGTCAACTCGACTGTGGCCATCCAACTCCTCTCATCCTCGGCCAGTCGATCCTCGATCCATAACACTATTGTTCAAGGAATTCACGAACTGTTCACGCGGAGCTGGACGGTAGTCCATCGTCACATCTACCGTGAAAGGAACCGCTGTGTGGACTGGTTAGCGAGCTATGCTGAGCATTTTGCGATCAGCACTACTTATTTTGATTCCACCCATTGGGTGTCATGTACTTCTCCTAGAGGATATGTCAGGAGTTTGTTTCCCGAGACACATCGTGTAATCGGTTTCTTTTTCCCTCTTATATATAAAAAAGAATAAGAGAGTTTTACATTCTCTCGTAATGTTTGTATGTTTAAAGAAAGAGACCAATGGTTAAAAATGGCAAACTTTACTGTTGTACAATGGTTAATGCAAAAGGTGTTTTTTAAAAAGGTTTTGGTTAAAAGGTTTAACAGAGAATGCATAGTTTTGGTTAAAAGGTTTAACAGAAAATGCATGGTTTGAAAACTAACAACCGTAGATGGTCTTACCAAGACAAGGGTCAAAAATGAAAGATACTCTTTCAATTTTACCGTTGAATGAAAACGTGAAGATATAAGATGAGTATAATAAGACTCTTTTATTTTTCCGTGCATGTAGGAAAGAAATACAAATTTCTTATACGAATGTTGTCTGAACATGTTATATGATAACTAATATTATTAAAATTGTTTTAATAACATGAAATCTTGACCTTTAAATTATTGAATTTATTTTGATATAATATATGATATTTTATCAAAAAGAATTTTTCACCTAATAAGATAATAATATTTATTTTTTGTTTACAAGAAATGACCTGATAACCAGGTAATTTGTAGTTTAGGGATAAATAATATTTTCTATTGCATATGGTGTATATGTGAGGAAAACTTATTTAATTTTATACTTTTGGCCTAGACTACCTAGGGAGTATAATATTAATTAATTCTCCATCACTTGGATGGATAAATTAAATTATATTAATATGAACGACCTGAAGGGGACTATATAGTATTAAGCCTACTATAAATTTTATATGATAAAATAGGAAATTTATCATTATTTAATTATGCATGAGTAATGACTTGACAACTAAGGGGCTCATTCATGTTTTAAAGATTTTATATCATTTAGATAAAAATCCATGTCTTAATGATAAATGATTGTGTTCTTATGTTGGCGTTTTCTTTTTATTAGATTTCTAAAAAATGTCTACTATATCATTGCGAATCATTTTTAATGCTACCAAGCTAGCGGGTAACAATTTTGATGATTGGTACCGCAATTTGAGAATTGCTCTCATGCATGAAAACTTATAGATGTGATCAATAAATCCGTAAAGGAAGCGCCTCCGGAGGGAATTGATGATGCTAATGCATTAGATGCATATTTTGAGTACAATGAACAAAGTACTAATGCCAAGTGCATTATTCTAGCATAAATGAATTCTAAACTCCAAAGGTAGCATGAAGGTATAAATCATCCACAGATCATTGAGCATCTTAAGAAGATGTATGGGTCATAAAGTAGGACTACTAGATACCAGTTATCTAATTCCCTATTCAAGTCTGAACTGAAGCCCAAATCTCCTGTAGGACCCCATTTTCTTAAGATGATTAATCTTATAGAACAACTTGAGAAGTTAGTGCGTTCACTAGGGAAAGAGTTGTCACAAGATTTGATCTTATAATCTCTTTCTAACATTTTTTTCACCGTTCATTGTTAACTTTAACATGAACAAGATGGACTGTGATCTTCATGAAATGCTCAACTTATTGAGCGATTATGAAAATCAAGTAGCATCGTCTGAGAAGGTGAAAGTGTCAAGGTCTGTGAACCTGGTTGGTAACTCTTCTAAGCGTAAATGGAAGGGCAAGAAGAAGCCTAAGAAAAATCATCTTGCGCCTAGGGTGTTTGGAACAAATCCAAGGGTAAAGAGAAGAGAGCTGACCAAAAGGTGTTGAATGTTTCTTTTATACAAAGAAGGGACACTGGAAGAGGAACTGCCCAAAGTATTTGGCTACTTTGAAAGGCAAGAAACAAGGTGGGACATTTATGAAAAATGTTTTCATGATTTCCTCAACTACTATTGATTCTACTAAATAGGTATTAGATACTAGTAGTAGCTTTAACATCTGCAATATGTTGCAGGGTCTAAGGATCAGTAGGAGATTAAAGAAGGGAGAATTAAAGCTACAAGTTGGGAATAGAGCAAGTGTTGCTGCCCTAGCTCTAGGAACTATTTCTCTTGTAATGCCCACAGGAAAGACTTTATTATTAGAAGATTGTTATTATGTTCCTAAATTTGTTTCGAACAATGTTTCCATTTCATTATTAGACAAGCATGGATTTCATACAATCTTTAAGAATAACCAATGTAATATATTTCATGGTGATGAATTATATGTAAGTGGTTATTTACAATATGGTCTTTATGTCTTACCTGAAATAGTTGTTTATCTAATTATTAATGTTTTTGGTCAAAAAAGGAAGAGAGATAATCATGCAAATCAAACTTACCTTTGGCATTGTAGACTTGGTCATATTGGTGAGAAAAGAGTAAACAAGTTACACAAGGAAGGATGCCTTGGTCAATATGATTATGAATCATATGAAACTTCTGAGTCTTGTCTCAAAGGCAAAATGACCAAATCTCCTTTTATTGCAACTGGAGAGAGAGCTAGTGAACTTTTAGGACTCATACATACCGATGTATGTGGGCCTATGAAAGTTCAAGCTAAAGGTGGATATTCTTATTTTATCACATTCACTAATGATATGTCAAGATATGGATTTGTGTATCTAAAGAAATACAAGTCTGAATTATTTGAAATATTCAAAAGATTCCTTAGTGAAGTTGTAAAACAAACTGGTAAGAGTATAAAGACACTAAAATATGACCGTGGCAGTGAGTATCTTAGTGTTGATTTTGTTGATTATCTAAGGCAAGATGAAATTTTGTCTCATTGGACTTCTCCAAGAACACCACAACACAATGATGTTTCAGAAAGGAGAAATCGAACCTTATTGAATATGGTGGGGTTCACTGATCTTCCTATCTTCCTATAGGGACATACTTTAGAAGCCGTTGCCTATTTATTAAACAAAGTTCCCACTAAAGTAGTCACTAAAACTCCATATGAGATGTGGGAAGGACGTAAGTCTATCCTAAAACATTTGAAAGTTTAAGGATGTTCAGCTTATGTTAAGAGATTGCTGCCAGATAAGCTTGAAGCGAGGTCTGAAAAGTGTAGATTTGTTGGCTATCCCAAGGAAACTATGGGCAATTATTTCTATCACCTTTCTGAACACAAAGTGTTTGTGGCCAGAAATGCAACTTTTTTATAAAAGGAGTTCCTTAACGGAGAAAGTCATGGTATAGAAATAGATCTTGATGAAATTCAAGATTCTAACGAATCAACAAAAGCACAAGAGCATCAGATGCATATTAAGCAACCTTTACTTGATGTCTTGAAATTAACACATAGGGTACCAGCCTCAACCATTGAGGAGAATGGACCGGTTAATGATCCTGTCCAAGACCCAGTGCAACAACAAGATCAAGTAGAGGAAGAACTTATTGAACATGAACCTGTTAGAAGGTCTATTAGGGATCGTCATGCACCAAATAGATTAAACATAATGGTGCAAGGTGATGAGGATAATCATATTGATGATGTCCCATATATTGATGATGACCCTAAGACTTACAAAGAGGCTATGGCAAGTCCAGATCGTGAGAATTTGTTTAAAGCCATGGAATCCAAGTTAGAATCCATGAGAATCAACAAAATATGGACTTTGGTTGACCCCTCAAAGGATATAAATCCCATTGGATGTAAATAGGTATTTAAGAAAAAAAATTGGAGCAGACGGGAAGGTTGAAATCTATAAAGCCCATCTTGTTGCCAAGGGATATAATCAAAAGGAAGGTATTGATTATGATGAAACTTTTTCTCCTGTGGCAATGCTCAAATCTATT
>JAOTAX010004961.1:0-13227 GCA_025629825.1 Erythroxylum guanchezii
CCCAGCTTGTTTACCACTAATTCGGATTACATGGGTGTATGTGGATGTAATGGGGAATTAGGTACAGTTGTCTTAGGAACTATCATGTATGATCCTGTAGCTGCTTATAATACTCTCTTTGGATGTAAATGCTGGATATATGTGGTGGGAAAGAATCAGGTGGAGGAGCTGGTCTAGAAGAATGGAGAAGCAATTGGTGAAGGCTGACAATTGACTTTTGATATTTGGCTGCACTATTTTTGGCTTATTCGGATGTCCAGTTACAATCTCTGGTTGTTGCCCCACGGTTGGAGTTATTTTTTGTTGGGTTGTGATTGCTTATCCCATTGTATTATCTATTAGAGGACACACGCTTGGCTCTCATTGAATGCTAGCATGGAGTTTGGAGGGGCGCCATTTGCAGCTAGCTATGTGTTGTGTAGCGGGCAGCCCAGGTGGGTTGTTTCAGGCACCTTATTGGACTGCTCTTGGTTCGATGGTCCGAGCTTCCATTTGCATGCGGCTTCTAACCAAGTGTGGACCCCTAAATTCTCGGATGCAAATGGAATCTTGCGGTATGGTTGCTGGTTGGTAGCGTGCATGTTGGGGGATTATATTGGATGTCCCTGTAGCAGTTGGAGTAGGCATGGTGGAGGATCCATTTCCTTGGGCTTCCTTGTGGTATATGGGTTGAATGCTGCTGGTGGGGGGCTGAATGTGATCGGTGTAGCCGGGGAATGTGTAGCTGGGCTGCACCGTGCAGCCATAGGGGGCCTTGCTGTGTTTAGGCATGGACGAGCCTTGTAGATGCAGATGGTTTTTGGAGTAGTGGTCAGTTTTCAGTAGCCTCCTGCTTCATTCCTTCGTTCTAGCCTCATATTGGGATTCCATGTATAGTATTTGGTTGGTGGATTATCTAATGGGGGATTGTAGTGGATGTTCTTGGAGTAGCGGGGCAATCATGGTATGATGGAGGATCCATTTCCTTGGGATTCCTTATTGTATACGGGTTGAATGTTGCTGGTGGAGGGTTGAATATGATCGGTGTTACTTAGGCCTATGTAGCTGGGTTAGACTGTGTAGCCTTAGGGGGCCTTGCTATGATTGGGTTGGGATGGGCCCTGTGGAGGCAGATGGTCTTTTGGAGTGGTGTTCGGTTTTCTATGGCCTCTTGTTGTAATCCCTTGGTGCTAGCCTTAGGTTGGGGTTCCGTGTATGGTTGCTAGTTCGTGGCTTGTATGATGGGGGATTGTAATGGTGTTCTTGGAGCAACCGACGTAGTCATGGTGGAGGGTCTGTTGGGCTTGCGGTCTTTGGGCTTCCTTGTTGTCTCTGGGTTGGATGCTGGTGGTGGGGGGTTGAGTAGCCTGGCCCTCTGCATCTGGGCTAGACTATGGCGCCATAGGGCGATTCTGTTGCGGTGGGCTGGGGAGGGCCCGTGTTCCTTTAACCGCAGCCCACAGGTGGTTTGGTTTGGTACCCCTCTTTCATCGCAGGTCACCGTGAGCCACTGATGGTTTAGTTTTATGTATTGCACTCTTACTAGACTCTTTTTGGATGTATTAGGATATTTTGGGTACAGTTAAACGTTATTGGACGTAAGGGGGCTGTTGTTCTGATGTTCGTTTAATTTTGACTGGAGTATGCCCCTTTGAACTTGTACATACCTTTGATGAATATACCTTTTACTGTTCATTAAAAAAAAGAAGAGTTATCAGTAAGAAAGAGCTATCAGTAGTATTAGTGGCGCTTGAGAGTGTCTCTCCCTTGGCGATTCTTCACCAAGGCTTGCACATTAGACGGCAAGGCTATTCACTGGGAAGGAAGGTGTTTCTGCTAGTGCTTGATCCTATTACTACTCCAGGTTTCCATGGAGCATTCGTGGGGTGCTACCTAAGCCCTTTCCTGGTTATTCTGAAAGGAGGTAAAAAATTTTCCGAAACATTACGTGGAGGTCCAACGTGGTTGGTGACCTAATTATTCTTCTGATTTTTTGGCAAGAGGAAAACCTCTCGATGAAGTTTTGTGGTGCTCTACCATGGTTGTTGTAGGTCCATTGGGTAACAAACGTTCGGTTGCCCTAGGGTAAGGGCACCCCATCGTCGCTGTCACCGGTTACAGTGAGATGGGGAAAAAAAAAGAAATCTGCTCAGAAGGGTAGAGATATCACCAAAGAGATTATTCTGGGGTTACAATCACTAACTGAACCATCACTAGGCACAGGGAAACAGAGAACTACTGGGTGGCAAACAGAGACAAGCACAGAACATCGAGAAATAGTAGGGATGTCGGGGCTTAACAATACTGAAGGTAAGCAATTGAACAAATTGTATAATGTATTTTCTAGGCTGTTGAATAATGAAGACTTGGGGGATGATGTAGCATCCATAGGGGATGATGAGTCTGATGAGGGGATTGAGGTTTCATCTTCATTTGGCAATTCAGGTAGCTCACAGCAGGAGACTGCCCGCCAACTGCTCGACAGAAAGCCAAGGGGAGTCCCTGCTGACGCCGCACCGCCTAAACCTTCCTTTGTCAGCCTCTTTAGAAATACTTGCGAACTGTCGCAAGGAATTCAGTTGGAATGCACGAATGTTACAGATGCAATCACAATGAATGCCGAATATTTTAGGCCACTTAAGGAGGATCGGGGGTTCTGCTTGGTCGACTGCTTCATAGGGCATTTTCTGGGGATGAAAGCAGTAGAGGGTTTGATAGCCCAGTGGGGTGTGAAGTGCAGATTACTGCCACATGATCAGGAATGGTTAGTGTTCCAATTTGACACAGAGGAAGATAGAACTCGTATACTGCTTAGAGGTCCTTACCTTTCATTTGGGAAGACTCTACTACTGAAGAAATTGGCCAAAGGTTTTGACTTCAACTATCATGAATTTATGGTAGTTCCTATCTGGATTAAATTTATGAATGTGCCTTTGGACTTGTGGCATAAGAAAACTTTATCCAAACTTGGTTCCTGGGTAGGAAAGCCGATCTGCACTGATCAAATTACGGGCAACAGAACTAGGATTAGATATGCACAGATGCTAGTTGAGGTGGATGTGTCGAAGAAACCAACAACAAGTTTTGAAGTTAACATGCCGGGGGGCGCAGGATATACCCAGATGGTGCTCTATGAAACCTTCCCAAGTTACTGCTGCTGTTGCAAACAATTTGGACATAATCCATTTGTTTGTAAAAGAAATGGCACCAGTACTCAGAATCTGTCGAAAGGGAATACAACTGAGGGAGGTAGGCAAGTGGGGACTGTACAGAATAAAGGGGACTCTAGCAAGGAAAATGGTATAAAGAACCAGTGTCAACCTACAGTAAAGATAGCTGACACCCCGAGGGGGGATATGGATCCCAGTCCAAGTACAACCGTGGCCAATGAAAAGGTACAGAAAGAGTGTAACCTGGCCTCCGATACAGTCATAGCTACAGTGAGGGCTGAGGGGGAACCACATGCAGTTCAGACTTAGAGGGAGGGGAAACTTGCTAAGAGCGAAGAATGGCAAAGAGTGCAGAAGGACAAACCCAACACCAAAGGAAAGGCAATGTTAACCCGCAGAATGACTGAAGGAAACCATAAGAAAACGACCAATGTAAAGAGGGATAACTGTAGCGCTGGTGACAGTAGGAATGAAGGAGAGGTAGGACCCTCATTATAGTAGAAATGACTTTTTTATGTTGGAATGTCCGAGGGCTGAACAAGCCCTCGCGACAGAATAGTGTTAGCCTTCTAACTAGGCAACACAAATGTAGATTTGTCTACTTTTTGGAAACTAAACTCACCCTAACTGGTTTGGATCACTTGATGAGAACTAGATTCTTCGGATGGGAATACAGGCATAACTTCGAATACATTACAGGGGGACGTATGGTCATTTCATGAGATCCCTCTTATTATTCCTGCAATGTACTGGCGCAAGGTGGACAGTTCATTGATTGTAGAATAAGGTGTAGAACCACTAAGGAGGTTTTTCTGGTTTCCTGTTGATTGAACCCAAGTTTCCTATCTAATTTAGTGACATTTTTATAGTTTTTGTTATACTTTTTGGCTCCTTTTGTTGGATATTGTGCTTAATTTGACCTAAGAGTGCTTGTTTTGAATTAATGTAATTTGAGGTTAAATTGTCATAATTAATTAGCACTTACAGTCACTTGATTTAATTGGCAATTGATATTACAAATTATTACTTTTTATTGTAGAACACTCAAGAAGAGTAGAGCCAAAAGTTGGAACAAAGAAACTGAAGTCATAGGATTAAGCAAACCTTCGGGAAAAGGCGAAACCATTAAAGTTTGTTGTGGCGAGGATAATGTTTTCGCCGCGGTAAATATTCGAATAAGTGCAAATCCAAACCATTTTCAAAAATTTCACATACTGTATAACCCGATCCACAACCCATTTTTGAGGAGAAAAACTTATTTTGGGACAAGTAACAAGGACAGTCGACGGGGAGAGAGGACTCGACACACATTCCACTACCTTAACACCCACAGTTCCCTTCGGGGTTCCTTGGGGAGACTTCTCTCATATGTTTTCTCTTCCATTTTTCACCACCAACATCCACCATGGTTAGCTCGGGTTCATTCCTAGTTGTGAGGTTTTCGGTTGCAATATGTGGCTAGGCATCTCATTTCCTTTTGAAGATACAACGATGGCTAGATTTCAATAGGCTTCAAAGAGGAGTAGCTTAATTTATGTTTAGCTATGATTTGTGAACTCCTAAGTTTAGGATTTGTCATTTGTAGTTGAACATTCTTGATTACAGTTTAATCAAGAGTTGGATATTCAATATGTGGTTGTGATTTGTTGATGTAGAACTTGGAGCTTAAATATATGAAGTCTCATATATGTCAATTTGTGATCTTGTTGAATCTCTTTTATCTGAATAGTTATGTTTGATATCGAGTTGATTCTAGATTCCAAAGTGACTTGTTGCATTGACTTATCCACTACACACACTAAGAGCATTTAACGAGGTCTTAAGAAATGGAGTTCATTGATTAAGATCTTGGACTTAAAGAGTTCTTTAAGGTTTACCCATTTGAAACTTAGTCATTTCCACTCCCATCAAAAATTAATTTCGAACTATGATAGCCAAAGGTCATTTTCAAGAGGATCATATCACCATTTGATCATTGTCTTTATCCTTTTGATTTCTATTCCCAAAATCCAAAAATAATTTTTACACATTTCTATTACAATTCATTTAATTTTGTTAAGATTTTCAAAAATCAAAACCCCTTCCTTGCTAATATACCTTGCATTTTATGAGATATAGGTTAGCTTAGATCTATTCGTTAGGTTCCAATTAAGTGAGACAACCCAAGGTTCCATTCTATATTGCAATCCTTGAAATTATATTTTTGATTTGACCTCCAAGGGTAGGAAAAAAAGGATCGAATCACCTGTGTATATCGCCTATATCGGGTTACTCAAAGGAGGGAGTTATGGCAGCAACTAATGGGGCTAAATGTGGATCCAATGAGACCATGGCTGATAATAGGAGACTTCAATTGTGTGTGTACGACCAGTGAGAGGTGTGGCAGCCAACCCCTATTTGCATACTTGCTGAAAGACCTCCATGAATTCAGGGTAACCCTCGATCTGGAAGATGCTCCTTATAAAGGTGTGTTTTTTATTTGGCAGAAAAATCATTTTTGGGCTAAACTAGACCAAGCTCTTATTAACCAAGCATGGGGAGCAAAGGAATTACATTGCTCAGTTACATTTCTACCCATGATGGCCGATTCAGACCACTACCCTATGATTATATATTTCAGTCACCGGGAGTTCAAAGGCAATAAACCCTTCAAATTCTTTAATATGTGGACCACTCATCCCCAATTCCAAGACATAGTTGCTAATATATGGAGAATGGAAGTTGAAGGAATGGCTCAATTTATTCTTTGTGCAAAATTGAAAACTCTTAAATCCCCCTTGAAAGCCTTGAATAAGGAAGCATTCAGCCATATTACAAGCAAAGTGAAGTTGGCTCAGGAGGAGTTCCAAAGTGCTTACCAAGAATTACTCAACTCCCTCTAAAATGTGGAATTGAAAAACCTAGTCAACTATGAAAGGAAGCATGCCAACTTCCTACAAGATGCTGAAAGATTATTTTATCAACAAAAGGCGAAGTGCACACATTTGATGGAGGCTGATAGGAGCACCAGATATTTCCACGCAGTAGCTCGCAAGAGAATTAGAACTAATTCCATCACCCATTTAGTTAAAGAGGATGGGTCTAAAACTTCTTCAATGGTGGAAGTGACAGATTGCATTCTTACTTATTACAAGGCCCTTTTGGGTACCTCTCCCCCTTGGATGAGTGCTGATGGCCAGGTGATACGGAATGGTGCAGTATTGGATCCTGATATGCATGACAATTTGGTTGCCCCTATTACAGATGAAGAGATCAGACAGGCACTGTTTGACATCGACGATGATAAAGCCCTAGGACCAGATGGGTACACCACCGCATTCTTTAAAAAATAGTGGAATTGGGTTGGACATGACGTAAAGTAAGCAATGCAGGAGTTCTTTGCAAGAGGCAGATTGCTCAGATAAATCAACTATACTGTTATCACCTTTATCCCCAAAAGGAGCTCAACCCTGAGTGTAACCAACTTTAGGCCGATTGCATGCTCGAATGTGGTGTATATGGTGATCACCAAGATTCTGGTGGCGAGAATGACTATGGTTATAAGGAAGTTAGTCGACCCAGCTCAAGCAGCCTTTATTCTGGAAGGAGTATGCTAGATAATGTATTCTTAACATAGGAATTTGTCAGGGATATAGTCAAAAATGCATTTCCCCACGATTTATGCTAAAAATTGATATTACCAAGGCCTATGACACAGTGTCTTGGGAGTTCTTGGTAGAAATGCTGAACGGGTTGGGTTTTCCAGAACAATTTGTCAATTGGGTTATGAAATGTGTCTTAACACCTTCTTTCTCGGTGATGCTTAATGGTACTCTCCACGGCATGTTCAAGGGACAAAGAGGGTTACGACAGAGTGACCCTTTGTCCCCCACCCTCTTCTAGCTATGCCTGGAATACCTATCCAGAGTACCAAATTTGAGAACAGCTAGCCCCTCTTTCAACTTTCACCCAAGGTGTAAGAAACTCGATATCACCTATTTTGTCTTCGCCGATGACCTTATACTATGTTCCAGAGGAGACCCCACCTCCATCTGAATCTTAGTGGATGGTTTGAGGGGACTCTGTGAGGTGGCAGGGTTGTAGATTAACCCCTCTAATTCCAACATCTACCTTGGCAGTGTGTAGGGGTGGGAGAGAGAAGCCATCCTACAATCAGTTGAGTTTTCAATCGAAGATTTCCCTATCCGATATCTGGGGGTTCCCTTGACCCCAATGAAGATTTCAGTAGCTCAATACTCAGTGTTGCTGGAATCGGTGGAAACATATATAAATGCATGGAATGGTAAGAGCTTGTCATATGCAGGGAGAAGTGAATTGGTGAATTCAGTCATTCAAGGTGTTTTGTCATTCTGGTTCCAGGCCTTCCCCATTCCAGCAGTTATCATTGACAAGATAACATCACTTTGTAGTCTTTTCTTATAGGGAGGAAAGCACTTCCGGGTGGCGTAGGGCGAGAGGATTGGGGTTAAAAAATTGTAAGGTATGGAACTCTGCCTTGTTGGCAAAAGTACTGTGGAACATACATGCAGAAGTGAACTCCTTGTGGGTGCGCTGGGTTCATGAGGTATACTTGCAGGGGGTACCTATATGGGAGTGGTAGCCTCACTGCCATGACTCTCCACTAGTTAAGAAGCTGGCTTTAATTCGGGACACACTGGTAGACAAGATGGGAGGGAATAGTGCAGTAGTTCAGGCATTACAACGATTATAAGTGAATGGTGTATTGTCATCTCACAAAGTTTATGAGGTGCTGAGATTTAAACATGTTAATCGGCCTTGGATGTCTTTTATTTGGAAACGTTATATTCCACCTAAATACTCATTCATTGCCTGGCTTGGCCTGAGGAATAGACTGCCTACCAAAGACATCCTGTTGTTCTTGGACTTGGATCGAACTTGCCTCTTTTGGAGCTATGGAATTTTCGAATGTCCCTTTGGAGCTGTGGATTGAAAAAGGATTGTCCAAATTAGGATCCCGAGTTAGAAAACCAATTTGCACGAACAAGATAACAAGTAAGAAACCAAGAATCAAGTATGCAGGAATTTTGGTCAAAGTGGATGTATCAAAAAAGCCAGTGACTAGTTTCGATGTTAAGATGTCAGGGGGTGGTAGATACACTTAAATGGTGATCTTTGAGACTTTCCCAAACTACTACTGCCATTGCAAGCAATTTGGGCATAACCTTTTTGAATGTAAAGCCATTAGAAGAATCAATAAGATGTAACTAAAGGAAACTACAACAGTGGGAGGCATAATAGATGGCAACTCACTAGACAAAGGTGAAGTCAATGAGGATGGAGGCTCTAAGAATCAGACCAAGTAGGGGGTAGAAGTAGAGATTCTTGAACAAATGAAAGGCCATTTGAGACCAAATAATGCTACAAACCTAGACCAGGAAAGTGGACAACAAACACAGACAGAAGGGAGAAAGGTTACTACTCTGAACAGTGAGGTAGTAAATGAAACAAGGGGACTTAAACCTATACAGACCCGAAGGGAGCCAAGACTAGTCAGTGGAAGTGAATGGCAGAAGGTGAAAAACTATAAAAATAGCAACACAAGTAAGGCTGTGATGACATCCAACAGAGGAATGATTAAAGGAGATAATGTGCAAGCCATTGTGGGTGTAAATAGTGAAGTGAAGGAAAAGTGTACTGCCAAAGGAACAAAGAGACCAGGAGGGGAGAGACCCTCCCAAATTAGAAAATGAAGATATTGTGCTAGAACGTCTAAGGCCTAAACAAGGCTTCGAGACAACTTAGTGTTGGCAACCTTATAAGACAACACAACTATAAATTTCCTTGTTTTCTTGAAACAAAATTATCTCTAGAAGGTTTGGGTATCATGATGACAAATAAGTTCCATGGATGGGAATGTACTCATAATTTTAGTTCAATTATAGGAGGACGAATTGCTATTGCTTGGAACCCTTTCTTTTATTAATGCCATGTGTTGGAGTAGGGAGAATAATTTGTTCACTGCAGTGTGAAGTGCCGAACATCTCAGATGCAATTCCTGCTGACATTTGTGTATGGGCTATACAGTGTGACTAAAAGAAGGGAGTTATGGCAACATCTGATAGAGCAAGCTTCGGATCCATTGATGCCATGGATATTAATAGGGGATTTCAATTTTGTTTGTATTGCTAGTGAAAGACTAGGTTGTCAACCACCCTCTTCCTACTTGCTTAAAGACATACAAGATTCCCGAATGACTTTGGGATTAGAAGATGCTCCTTATAGAGGGGAGTTCTTCACATGGAATAAAAACAATCTATAGGCGAAATTGGATAAGGTTCTCATAAATCCTGCATGGGAAGCATTGGGTTTGAATTGTTCAGCTTACTTCCAACATATCATGGTAGACTCGAATCATTGCCCCGTTATAGTGGACTTCAAACAGAAGGAATTCTGAGGTAATAAACCTTTCAAATTCTTCAACATGTGGCTCAATCATCCTAGCTTTTAGGATATAATTTCCAATACTTGGGACATAGAAGTAGAGGGGTCGTCACAATTCATTTTGTGTGCGAATTGAAGGCTCTAAAGACGCCCTTAAAAGTTTTGAACTCTAAAGTTTATGGCCACATCTCAACCAAAGTTAAGAAGGCTCAAGAGGATTTCCAAGCTGCATATAAGGCTGCACTAAGTAGACACGATGATGAAGAGTTGCAACATGAGGTGAATATTAAAAGGAAGTAGGTGGGGTTCATGTAAGATGCAGAGAGGCAATTTTACCAGTAAAAGGAAAAATGCAAGCACTTGATGGAAGTCGATAAAAGCACCAGATATTTTCATGCAGTGGTTCGAAAGAGAGGTAGGCAAAATGCAATTTCACATCTCATAAAGGAGGATGGAGCAGAAACAACATCAATAGAAAAAGTAGTCGAGTGTGTTGTAAGCTATTATCAAGGGCTCCTTGAGACTTCATCCACCCGAGAAAGATTAGACATTAATGTGGTTAGAAATGGTGTGGTATTGGGCTTGGAAAATTAGGAATCATTGACTGCCCCGACTATGGATGATGAAATCAAGCGGGCATTGTTTGACATAGGAGATGACAAAACCCCTAGGTCGGACGGATATACAACTACTTTCTTTAAAAAATAATGGGATTAGGTGGGATCAGATTAATTGCAGCCGTGAAGGAATTCTTTGCAAATGGTCAAATGCTGAAGCAGATTAACCATAAAATTATCATGTTGATTCCTAAAACAAAAACAACACCAGGGGTAACTGACTTTAGACCTATAGCCTACCTGAATGTCACTTACAAGGTGATCATAAATATTTTGAATGAGAGAATGGCGAAGGTTGTGGGAAAACTCGTTGAACCAGCTTAAGTAGCTTTTGTGCCAGGGAGAAACATGCTTGACAATGTATTTTTAGTACAGGAACTAGTAAGGGGATTTTTTTAGTACAGAAACTAGAAAGGGGATATACTAAGAAAAGGATCTCACCGAGATGTATGATCAAACCTGATATTACAAAAGCCTATGACATAATTGCATGGGAGTTCAATGTTTATTCGATGGATTATGGAATGTGTTCAAACTCCTTCCTACTCAATTTCAATAAGTGGATCATTGCACGAGATGTTCAAAGGTAGAAGGGGCTTGATGCAAGGTGACCTAATGTCACCCACTCTATTCCTACTTAGTATGGAGTACCTCTCTCGGCTATTGAAAATTAGAACAGGGAGCCCTCAGTTTCACTTCCACCCAAAGTGTAAACTGCTTGGAATCACACACTTTGCTTTTGCTGATGACCTGATGCTGTTTTCAAGAGGAGATCAAATGTGCACAGGCCTTCTAGTTGAAGTGTTGGAGAAATTGAATCAGGTGGCAGGGATGAAGGTAAATGTGTCAAAATCAAGCATATACCTAGCAGGGGTATGAGAGGGATAAAATCTTACAAATGGTGGAGTACCTAATAAGTGACTTTCCTGTCAGATATTTGGGTGTCCCTCTGGCACCAATGAAAGTTTCAATGGCTTAATATTTAGTGCTTATTGGATCTATTGAGACTTACATTAACACTTGGACTAGTCATTCATTATCTTATGCGGGCAGAATTGAGCTTATCAAGACTATTATTCAAGGGCTGCTCTCTTTTTGGCTCCAAGCTTTCCCTATTCTAACTACCATCCTAGAGAGGATAACCTCCATCTGCAGAGTGTTCTTATGGTGTGGCAAACATTGTTGCATGGGAAAACATTTGTGCTCCAATTGAGGAAGGGGGACTAGGGTTGAAAAATTGCAAGCTATGGAATTCGGCACTACTAGCCAAAGTGCTATGGAACATTCATGCTAAGGCAGACTCGCTGTTGGACCCCAAACTTTTCGTGAAGGATTAGAACCGTTGAATAAGAAATTTTGGTGATTTGTCACGAGTAAAGAACAAATGAATGAAAGTTTTTGAACCAAGAAATGATAGACAAGAGTAAAGTAAGGGATGAGAGATGTGAATAGATTCATGATTTGCTATGGTATTTTGAGGGATAAGAGACTTTTAATAGAGAAAGAATCAAGGGGAAAGTTAGTAGTGAAATGAAAACAAAAATGATGTTGAATATGTGCAGTAAATTGATGAAGAATATGTGCATAAGTGTATGTTCTGTTATTCATGTTCATGATTATTCATAGATTATGATTTCTTTTTGGAGGTCATTGATCTGAAATGAAGTTAAGAATGAAGAGTGTATAGAGTAGAAAGTGAAGGAAAGAAAACTGAAGGATAAAAAGTGAAAGGAAGAAAAGTGAAGGATAGAAAGTGAAGGGAAGAAAAGTGAAGAAAAGTGAAGGGTAAAAAGTGAAGGGAAGAAAAGTGAAGGATAAAAAGTGAAGGGAAGAAAAGTGAAGGATAGAAAGTGAAAGGAAGAAAAGTGAACGATGCAAAAGTGAGACAATATAGAAGGTAGAAGATAGAATTGGCCTTTGAGGTCTTCATGAAAGTTGTAGAACTCGAAGTTCTCTTTCCAACGGTCTAAGAACAATCTCAATCCAATACTTGTAGTGAAAGTTATGCTATTTTGCTTGCTTCAGCCTTAGACTTCGTCTCATGTTTGACTTTTTCCGTCTGAGTTTGACCGTCTCATGTTTGACTTTTTGCGTCTCAGTTTGACCGTCTCATTTTGCTTCCGTCTCAGAATAACGTCATCATCGTCTTAGTATGACGTCAATATCGTCTCATGTTTGACTTTTTCCGTCTCATGTTTGACCGTCTCAGTTACTGTTCACTTCTTCCGTCTCAAAATGACATCCTACCTTCTGATCTATTTTTAACCCCCACAGATGAAAGCGTTAGCCTTTGAGGTCTTCATAAGAGTTGTAGCTCTTGAAATTATCTTTCAAACCATATAAAGAACTCCTTAATCCGATATATGTAGGGAAAGTTATAATAATTTTCCCGACCTTGAATCATCTGATGACGTCATCTTCGTCTCAAAATGATGTGATATTGTCTGCTTTTGTTTTTGGCCTTAAGATGAAAGAATTTGCCTTTGAGGTCTTCATAAGAGTTGTAGCTCTTGATTTCTTCTTTCCATCCATATAAAGAACATCTCAATCCGATATCTTTAGGGAAAGTTATAGCAATTTTTCCAAGCTTGTTTCGTTTGATGACGTCACTTCGTCTAAAAAATGATGTCATATTGTCTGCTTTGTTTTCGACCCCTTAGATGAAAGAATTTGCCTTCGACATCTCATATGAGTTGTAGCTATTGATTTCTTCTTTCCCTCCATATAAAGAACATCTCAATCCGATATCTGTAGGGAGAGTTATCGCACTTTTCCCAAGCTTGTTTCGTCTAATGATGTCACTTCGTCTTAAAATGACGTCATATCGTCTGCTTTGTTTTCAACCTCTTAGATGAACGAATTTACCTTCTACTTCTCCATGAGAATTGTAGCTCTTGAAGTCTTCTTTCCAAATCTCAAAAGAACACATCAATCAAAAATTTATACAGAAAGTTATGGCTATTTCCCCGAAACAGGTTCAGCATGATTGAGTTCATAAACATAGTTTCTTCTTTTGACCATAACTTCTTCTCTAGACCTCCGAATGACTTGATTCTTGA
>JAOTAX010004987.1:0-13226 GCA_025629825.1 Erythroxylum guanchezii
CATATATTTTGGACATTAAATTTAATTGTTATTTGTCACATAATTTACGTACCTTGATGACAAAACATTGGCCCAGTTAAATTGTTGCCCCTCAAATAAAGGCGCTTAAAATTGTGGAATTCTTCCAATGACTCTAGCAATTCGTCTGTTACATTGTTGACAAGCCGGTCAAGATAAAGAACACTTAAGTTGCTAGCACCTTTTACACCTGTTATGTTGTGAAAAGTACACAGCAGAGCTTGTGAATTGTGACGGATGATTTGATATTAAAAAATTAAAAGTAAATAAATACATTATTGAGCATTTAAATCAATTTTTTGTTTTACCTTTAGAAGACTCAAATTTGATGATCTCATTTTCACTTAAATCCAATTCTTCCAAATAGCTTAAAGCATTCAATTCTACAGAATAAGAAGGCAAAAATTTATCATAAGTTTATTAATCGTGTTACTTAATAAATAAAATGAAGAAATATTATATTTTTCTGACCAGTCATATTTATCGATCCTTTTAAAGTATTGGCGTGCAGATCCAATTCTTTGAGAGAAAGCCCACCCAGAGATGATAATATGCTATTGTTGAAACGGTTGCCAGTTAAATCAAGGGACACCAAATTTTCAAGTTTTGATAGCGTCTCAAAACCTGCAAGAGAAAGGAGGAGTTGCAAAAGTTGATTAGTAGCAGTGTACGAGAAGTTGTACATAAATACTATTTCATAATCCAATGCCAATGGAATAAGGAATTTGAGGGATATAAACATTAAAAGACAAAGAAAACTCACCTCCATTCTCCACACAACCTGAGATATAATTGTCTGACAAGTCAAGACTTGTCAATTCATGAAAGGGAAGAAACAGAGAGGCATTTAGATTCCAATCTCTTCTCTCAGAATCGCCCATGATAATGAGTTTGGATACTCGACTCGTTATTGGGTTGCAAAAAACACCATCCCAATGACAACAATCAGCATCTATCCCCCAAGAATATAATTGTGGGAAATGTGATTTGAGTTGTAAAAGGGCAATTCTTTCATGTGAGGAACAGCCATAACAGAGCAACCCTTGGGATGTAATATTGGCTACTAATACTATTACTACTATGCCCCAATAAAAACACTTGTTTGTAAGCCACATCTCGATCTCAAGTCTCAACAACCTATTGTTCTCAATATCCACGTCTCAGTTTCAGGCACTCACCAAGTAAGTAGCTTCAGCATTTTATATACAAGTTTCAGTTTCTCCGCGTAAAGACTAACTGTGGTCATTGGCAGTACTCCAAACACGGCTGGACCACTTGGGGCTTGGGAGTGTGTAATGGTCCCATATTATTGTCCAGAAAGTCCGGTCTACGCTAAACACACACGTAAAAAGATCAGTATCATAACATCTATATCAAAGGACAAGTTACCAAACCTAAGGAGTGTGGTTGAGTGGACAGGACTCATCCATCCTTAACTAAAAATTAGAGATTCAATCCTTGGTTTTAGGTATGAAGCAGTTTTAAATCTTTGGGCCAGCTATCCTATCCTATAAGGTGCCTATAAACTAGCGAGGAGATTAGTCATTAGATCCATACCTAAAACCTTATTTATTTTATAACTGTGAACCCACATTTTAAATTAATTCTAATGTTAATTAGGCAATTCGATTAATAGTTATGTATATAACATTAATATTGCCGATTATATTAGTCCACATATGTTTCTAACAGTCTGAACTCCCCTCGTTGATGATCTTCTAATCCTTCCCACATTTTGCTTTGAAACACTGCAAACAAATACATACAGAGAAAGAAAGAATAATATCAGTTTATTTTCTCTGCCTAAATTTGAATATAAAACAAAATATTTAAATAAATAAATAAAATTATTAATATAAAACAAATTTAATGATTAGAATATATAAGTTTTACAAAAATTTATTAAAGAAAAATTTAATGTAAATTTTTTCTTTTATATTGTGATAAAGTTATATCGATTAAGAATATAAATTATTAGTCAAGACTCGAACTTGAAACATACCATAAGAATTGATTTTAGTTTTTTCACTTTTTCATTTTTTAATTTTAAAGTATTGACAAATATCAATAAATTAAGATTAAATTTATTAGAGGATACTAAAAATTATATCGATTAATAATGTAAATTATTGGTCAAGAATAATAACTGAAAGTCTGAAACAATTGATTTTATATTTTTCACTTTCTTTTTTTTAATTCTAAATTAATTTTATATTTTTTCACTTTCACTTTTTTTAATTTTAAAGTCTTATTTTCGTTGTTTATCGTCTAAGAGGATATTAAAAAGAAAGATTTTAGTATCCTATCATAGATTTAATATTAATTTATCATTTACAAAATCAATCAATTAAAGTTACTACTTTAATATAGCAGAAATTCCTCGTACTAAATGACAATAATAAGATGAATTATTGTTCAAGAATTATAAAATCACTCTAAAAGATACATGATAAGAAATCAACATCAGAGCAGTTGCATATGAAAGAAAAAGTTACCAACTCGTTGTAACGTGTAGAAATACGGTTCAAGAAGTCAAGTGGGTTTATTAGAAGAGCAAATGCGGTTGGAACACTTAGGAGTAAGTCATGATCCCAAAATGTAGGGATGAATTATTGTCTACGAAGTCGAGTTTACTCCAAACACACGCGTCGAAAGATGAGTATCAGAACATGTATATATCACAAGAGAAGTTACCAAGTCATGGTACCAACTTGTTCAACGCTGCAACTTGTAAAATGACAACTGTTTTGGTTGTTAGTTAGATTAAATTTTGGGATGTCTTTGTAAATTTTCTATCAAGTTATCTTTTAATAATATAAGGAGACGTTTATTTTAATGTCTATTAATGATGTAATTTGAAGATTATATAATTTTGCAATACAGTCATAACTTATAATTTTTTAAGAAACTAATATATTTAAGTAGTATCTAATTAAATTAAATTACTTTTAACTTTTTTAAAAAATAAAAATTTAAATTATGATTATATAATTCTTCGATGAATCCTTATCACAATTTTGAGAAATTTACATCATAAATTTTAAGTTAATTTTATTTGAAAATAAAATTTGGATTTCATGCAATAAGGATTTAGCATTATGCATTTTAACATAACGCAAATGAATAAATATATAGTTTGAATACATAAGGTTCACAAATTTATTTTTATATATAGTTATGTGATTTATCAAAAATTGCACCAACTACCAATTTATTTGAGAAAAATGATATTATGAGAAATTAATAATATTAATTAAGAATTAAGATATTAATTGCATATAATTTCTTTTCTAACAAATTCAAGTCATTTCTTTGTTTTGCTTTTCCACTAACTTGTGAAATGAAGCAGAGGATTTTGACAAGAGATTTTTCTAAAATAAGGTTCCATTATGTGTTTTGCTACTCAACTTGTGAAATCGTTTAATCTATTGTTTACCGATCACAATATGAATATTAGACCTTCATATAGACATGAACAGACAAAATATTATTAATATTATACTTAAATTAGCTTGTAATTTTGATCCTAACTAATTGAATTTGATTTAAATTAATAGTTCAAGATAATTATAATAACTTATTAATTTAAATCCAATTTAATTAACATAATTAAAGTTTCAAAATTTTAATTAAATTATCATGTAAATAATATTTGATTAATTCACTTTAAATGTTAAGTTTAAAGTTTTATGAAACTAACAATATTATATAAACTTTGTGTCAAAATCTTGTTAACTTTTATGGAAAAATAATATTATTATGCAATAAGAAATTTATATAATGCACTTTAAACATAATACAAAATATATAAAACAACATAAACTAAGTAGAGTGCATTTCTTCTTCACGTCGGGAAAAATTGCTACTCCAAAGCTGGAACTTAACGAATTTCTGGACTCTTCTATCAACCATAGATTATATAACCATTAATACACTTTTTAATAATTAGTTTATACTTTTTTGAATAATTAGTTTATATTTTTTGCTAAATTTAAGAATGTCTTTATAATTATTTTAAAGTTTTCATATAGTTATTTTTTAATAACAAAATGATATGTTTATTTCGATTTCTATTAATGAAACATACTCTAAGAATTAATTTTATTTTTTCTCTTTTTCTTTTTTAATTTTAAAGTATTGACGATTATCAATAAATGAAAATTAAATTTATTAGAAGATACTAAAAATTATATCAAAGTCAAGAGTAATATCTGAAAGTTTGAAACAATTGATTTTATATTTTCAACTCTCTTTTTTTAATTTTAAAGTGCAATTAATTTTATATTTTTTACTTTCTCTTTTTTAATTTTAAAGTCTTATTTTTATTGGTCATTATGTGAGAGGATATTGCAAAGAAAGATTTTAGTATCCTTTGATAAATTTATTTTCCATTCATCATTTACAAAGTTAATCAACTAAAGTCATCACTTTAGCATCACAAAAATTTCTGATGCTAAATGACAATAATAAAATTAATTATTGGTCAAGAAGTATGAAGTCTACTCTAAATATACACGAAAAGCGATCACCATCAAATCGGTGATTTTATTTGTCCTTTAGTTAAAGACAAGTAATTTTATTAATATTTCTAATATTGTTAAAATGTGTAGTATTATTGCAGTTGTATTTAAATTATTTTATTTTTTATTTTTCTTAAATACAAAAGAGATAAAAAGTTAAGACTTTTATATAACTATTCAATTTCTCTTATTTAACAAATTTAAATTATGATTATATAATTTTTTAGTACATCTTTAACTTATGAAGAAACTAATATTATATAATTTATATTTAAATAATATATAACTAAATCAATTACTTTTTAACCTTTGTTTAGAATATAAGTAAAGATGGGTTATAGTTTTTTTTTAACCCTTGTGTCAATTTTTAGTTAATTTTCTGTAAATATATTATTTTTACACAATAACGAATTTATATAATACAAAGTATATAATGTATTTTAACATAATACAAAGTATATAATACAACATAAATTAAAGAAAGGAATCCATTAAAAATTTTATGGACCCGACCTTTTTTAGAAAAAATGACGAATATGTAAGATATGATGAGGTTGAGTGAACTGAGAACTTCCTTTCATGACCATAATTATTTCTAAATTTAAGATATCTTTATAATTATTTTAAAGTTTTTATCGAATTCTTTTTTAATAGTTTTAAAAAGTAACAATAAAATAATTAATTTTTTAATTTTAATTGGACATTAATATTTTTATTAAGATAATACAATTTAATATTACGTTCATAACTTATCAATTTTTAAGAAACTAATATTATGTATTTTATGTAATATATTTACTAAGTATATAACTAAATTAAACTGCTTTTAACTTTTTTTAAAAAATAAGAAAATTTGAATTATGATTATATAATTCTTCAAGCATCCTTATCACATTTTTGACAGATTTACATCATAAATTTTATATTAATTTTCTTTTAAAATAAAATTTTGTTAAGCAGAGAGCATTCCTTCTTCACGTCAGAAGAAATATTGGACTCCATGTCTTGACAAAATTCTTCTATGTGATATGAAATACGGTTCAAGAAGTCAAGTGGGGTTAATGGAAGAGCAACACGGCTGGACCACTTGAGAGTAGGTAATGATCCCGTAATGTAGGGACTAGGGATGAATTATTGTCCATGAAATCTAAACCCGCAGATGAATTGGTAAGAAACTCTCTTAGCTTAAATAAGGTCGTAAGTTTAAACCGTTCTTATGTATGCAGTCGTTAAATACTTGATACCAAAATTTTGCCTCCTATTAAGAACTTACCCAGAGATTAGTTTGAACGTGGATACATTAAAGAAGCCTTCCATAAAACCTTCTTAAGAGAGAAAACAAAAAGGGGTAGAAAAGGCAATTTATTTTATTGCTGTATATCTCTTCCTTTGTCGGCATAGCTTCCTCTTAGTTCAGTAGCACCCAAAAAAAAAACTTTTGCTTTGGATGTAGTGGTTGCAAAGCTTTGGACGCATGAAATTCGACTTCTTTTTATTCTTATCATAAGTACATATTTTCTTATATTTAATAAAGATTAAATCATATGAATTTATTATTTTATCCATTAATTTAGCATAATAAATTTACAAGAAAATACAAACTTTTTATGGGATTGAATCATCTTTATTAATCACTTTCAAATATTTTATATTTTAAATACAATATAAAATATATCATAATCAAACATTAAAACTTACAAAATATATACATGTCAAAAACTTAACATTAATAAATTATTACTCTTTGCCGATACGAATTTATGGACAGAACTGCAAAGATTCTTAATATCATCATGATGAATGACTATTAAGTTATTTAAAAGTCGAGTTATATTAAAAATAATTTTTAATGATCACTAATTTATTTTAAAAAATGAAAATTATGTAAAATTGATAATGTCAAAGTGTATTGCAAGACTTAAAAATTCTTTTCATGATTAGTCTTTGTTTTGTTATTCAAGTAACGTATAAAACGGAGAGCATTTTTTCCTTACGTAAGGGGAAATATTGGACTCCATAGCTGTCTATATCAATGATATGAAACACGGTTGTGGGGTTATTGAAAGAGCAAAAATATAAACACGGTTGTCCATGAAGTCAAGTCTACTCCAAACACGCGTAGAAAGATCAATGTCAGAACATGTATATATAAAAGAGTCAAGATGTGGAATATGGTTCAAGAAGTCAAGTGTGGTGGCTGGACCACTGTATAATGGTCCCATATTATTGTCCAGGAAGTCCGGTCTACTCCAAACACGCACGTAAAAAGATCAGTATCATAACATTTATATCACTGATAGAAGAGTCACGGTACCAACTTGTGAATAATTAGTTTATATTTTTTTTCTAAATTTAAGATCTCTTTATAATTATTTTAAGTTTTCATAACATTTCCTTGTTTATCTTGTCCCACAGACTATATAACCATTAATACATTGGTGAATAATTATTTTATATTTTTCTCTAAATTTAAAATTCTTTATAACTTTTTTAAGTTTTTATCACTTTATTTTTTAATAATATTGAGATTTTAATATTATATAATTTTGAAATACATTCATAACTTATCATTTTTTAAGAAACTATTATTATATGCTCTATGTAATTTATTTAAGTAGTATATAACTAAATTGAATTACTTTTTAACTTTTTCCTAGAAAATAAGAAAAATTGAAGTCTATGTCACATTTTTTTAAAATTTACATAGTAAATCTTATTTTAATTTATTTAAAAATAAACGGTTTATTTCATGCAATGAAAATTTTACATCATGCATTTTAAAATAATACAAATGTATAAATATATAGTTAGAATACACCAGGTTCAAAAAATTGCACCAACCACCAATTTATTTAAGAAAAATGATATTATGTAAAATTGATAATAATAATTAAGAGTAAAGACATTAATTATATAAAATTTCTTTTCTAAAATCTTTATTCGTTCTACTTTTCCCCTAACTTGTGAAATGGAGTTGATGATTTTGAAAAGAGAGATTTTTCTGAAATAAAGTTCTCTTTTGTGTTGTGGTCGTCAACTTATGAAATAGTATAATAGATTGTTGATTGATTGTAAACTCTCCGTATAAATTTAAGGGATTGAAGATATAAAATATCTTTATATCTTAAGAAATATTAAAAAAACCTCTTGATTTTTAAGATTCTCAAAAAGTTACTGTATTTCAAAAATTCCTTCTTTGAATCATAGATTTAAAAATAACGATGCAACACACACAATATAAATATTAAACATAAATTGATTAAATATTATTAGTATAATAACTCGACTCAACTTATAAATTAAATCACAATTAAATGAATTTAATTTAAATTAATAATTCATGATAATTACAAGAAATTATTAATTTAAATCAAACTTAATTAATTCAATTCAAATTTATAATTATTATTAAATCGTCATGTCAATAATATTTTATTAATTTACGTTAAATATTCTTATTGCGACGTTTGGTCATTATTTTGGGATGGTTTTGTAACTTTTTAAATATTTATCAAGTTATTTTTTAATAGTATAAAAAGATATTTATTTTATTTATATTAGTAATATAATTTTAAGACTATACAACCTTTTTTTTGGAATTTTAAAATATTATAAATAATTAAAGAAACATCGAGGACAATGTACAAAGAATGGCAAACCTAGAAAAGACAAAAGGGCCATCCGGGCCTCAGTCACAAATGCTCTAGCAGCACAGGAAAATCAAGAGGAAAGAACAGAGCACATAATACAGTCTCAAACTACAATTAAATGTTCCAACGCCTTCTCATTGCCAAGGAGAGCTGGTCTTACTTCCCATGCTCAATAATGACCTCCCTAATCAAGTTAATAAAGCATTCTGCTAACTGATATTTATGCTGTTCCAGTTGCTTATAAAGACGTCTGTTTCTCTCCCGCCAAATGTGATAGATAACCATCTGAAAAGAGGTTCTAAACATAATACAGTTGTGCCTCCTATCTGCATGAATAACCTCCTCTAGAACCGCAGTCCAGTCATAGGTAAAGGTTAGGAAACCTATCATAGATAAGAATCGATTCCACACTGCTTTGGTATAAACACAGTCAAAAAACAGGTGATTTCTACTTTCATTGACTAACTTGCACAATACACAAATGGGGTCATAGGATCCGAACCACCTGTCCTTTGTTCGCAATCTATTTTTAATTGTGAGCCACAAGAAAAAAGCTGCTTTGGGGCATAATACCTGTTTCTAAACGAGATCAGCCCATGGGACCACTGTCATCGATCCCCACCCAATGACTCGTGCTGAAGAGGTAGTGAATTCCCCAGATGGGGCAGCTGCCCAAAACGATTGGTCCGGTCTATTACAAAAGGAGAGACCGTGCAAATAAGGGGTAAGCAAGTGGCCAAACCGATGACTAAGTAAGCGATCACTCTCCCGAATAACCCATGCGAGAGTGGCATCCATAGGAATGCGATTGCGAACACCCATTAACTCATCTCGAAGCCAAAGGGGATTCCTCATATGCCAATTGTTAAACCAGAAATAAGTGCTCTCTCCATCCCTAATTCTACGCCTAATCAAAGGATAGATCAAGCCACGCAAATTCAGTAAGCTTTTGAAGATCCATGAGTAATCATACCTCATTTGGAGCTGCCAAAAGCTTTGATTGGTAAGGCGGTAGGTCTGGACCCATTTGATCCACAAGGCATCGTTATCATCAAATAAGTGCCAAATTCTCTTCATGAGCAGGGTTTGTTGCATCTCAGAAAAAGAAATAATGCCTAGACCCCCATGTTTCTTCGAAACAACAACTTCCCTCTATTTCACTTTAGCGCCTTTACAATGGTCAGACTGGCCGGTCCATAAGAACGCTTTAAGGGTCCTCTCCATTTCTTTGATTACTCTCTTTGGGGTAATCATATGGGCTGCCCAATGGACATGCATGCTATTCAGAACAGAGATAATTAAATTGACCCGAGCCGCAAAGGAAAGGAAGCGATTCTGCCAAGAGTTGATTATGGCCTTCAATTTCTCCAGCAAAGGCATAAAATCAGAGAACCGAGGCTTGCTTGTGGTGATAGGAACTCCGAGATATCGAAAGAGAGTACTCTGTAAAGTTAACCCAACCAATTGGCTAAGACCCCCTCGGTCTCGCACATCTGAGGATACATAAAGGCCACTCTTCTGAATGTTCATGGTCATGCCGGACCATCGAGTGAAAATAGTCATCAAATTCAGCATAATAGCTAACACCGGTGGGTCAGTTTTACATAAAAGAATCACATCATCAGCATAAATCAAATGGGATAGTCGAAGATCCTTACAGTTGTGATGATATTTGAAAAGCCCATTACATTGCACCATAGTTGACAATAATCGAGATAGACCCTCTATTGCAAGAGTAAATAAATAAGGGGAGAGGGGATCCCCTTGTCGTATGCCCCTGTGTATCATGATAGGTTTCGTAGGGATGCCATTAATCAGGACGCTCAACAAGGGCGTTTGGATGCATTGAGAGATCCAGTGACAGAACCGAGGAGGTAAACCAATACCTTGCATGCAGTCTTTCAAATAGTCCCAGCCAAGTGTATCAAAAACTTTATAGAGATCAATTTTCATGGCACAACTATGAATCTTCTTACCAGATTGATACTCACCGAGCAGCTCCTGAAGTAGCGCTCCTTACTCACCACCTCATTCAAGACCCCTTTCAATCGCTCCGCCAATAGAGATGCTATAATTTTGTATACTGTATTACAGCATGAAATCGATCTGTAATCGGTGATCCTCTCAGGCCTCTCTTTTTTAGGAATTAAACAAATGTAAGTGTGATTTATCTCCTGAAGCAATTTACCAGAAGAGAAGAACTCAAACATGGCTTCAGTGAGTAACCAACCGGTGATGGGCCACGTATGCTGAAAGAATCCAGCCGAAAACCCGTCAGGACCCAGGGCCTTTGAGCTATTAAGGCGAAACAAGGCCTCCTTTATTTGCAGAGCGGTAAACGGGGCATTTAATATGTCAATAGTGGCCTGAGAAGGAGTAAAATTCAGCACCTTACGAACCCCAAACTCATTCCGGTTCTGAGTAGGAGCACAACCTATAAGTTGAGCAAAGAAGGTCCGAACATGAGTGGCCACTGCCTCTTGCCCCCTCCAGAGGGTACCTTCCATATCGGAAAGCTCAGTAATGGTATTCTTGTTACGGAGGGCAAGAATCGCCGCATGAAAGAACTTAGAGTTGCTGTCACCCTCCCGGATCCAGTTTTGTCTAGATTTCTGCTGAAGGATAGAGTCATGAAGAGTGAGTGCTTCTTGATATTTATGAAGGCTGTCAGCTTCAAGGGCCCTCAGCCCCTCATTGAGGGGGTCCCTATAGCATCGTTGTTGCAAGTCTACCAAATGAGATCCCAACTCCTGAAGGTTAATAGTTTGCTGCTTGCTAAACACCTTAATCGCCTTCTTAGCCATCTTCAATTTCTGCATGAATTGATAGCCTTTAAAACCGTGGACCTCCACCCTCCAAATCTGAGCAATCAAATCCATGAACCCGTCAGCCCGTAATAAACCATTGAAAAATTGAAAAGGAGCTCCTAATGTGCGTGTAGCTGTATGATGCTGAATTAGTATAGGGGTGTGATCCGAAAAAACAGGATCTCCAAAAACTGCCAAATCGAGAGGGAAGGAATGAAGCCAGTGTGGGTTGACCAAAGCCCGATCCAGCTTCTTCCGGATATACATGTTCCCCTTCTGTTTATTTTCCCAAGTGAACCTTCTGCCCTTACTTCTCAAATCAACCAGGTCAGTGGTACGGAAAAGTTGTGGGAGTTTGCTACTCGAGCCACCATGAAATCTAGCCCCACCTTCCACCTCAGTAGAGTTAAGACAGCAGTTAAAGTCACCAGCAGCCAACCATGGGTAAGTCAGGCCGCTTTGGAAGTCTAACAATTCAGTCCACAAATCAGAACGTTGGAAAGCAAAGTTAGCCGCATATATAAGAGTAACCATGTACTGAAGGTTATCCTTGTCCTTGTGTTCGTGAACCGCAAGTGCACGGTTGTCGAAGTGAGTAATAAATCGGTAAGAACCGAGTCGTGTC
This sequence comes from Erythroxylum guanchezii, assembly GCA_025629825.1. NCBI lineage: Eukaryota > Viridiplantae > Streptophyta > Magnoliopsida > Malpighiales > Erythroxylaceae > Erythroxylum > Erythroxylum guanchezii. Next base: position 11,621 of record JAOTAX010004987.1, read on the forward strand.
CACAGGGATTATGCGAAAATTTAATTCTACGCTAGCTAATGATATTTGAAATCCGGTTGGATGAAATTTTAGAAAATTAAAATTAATGTAAAGAAACTTTTTTTCTTTTTTTTTAAAACAAAATTTAACTTAAATAAATTTCTTAACAACTTCCAAATTTAATGCGACTAAAATAACTAGGAAATTGACAAATTGGCGCAATAACTAATTAAGAAAAGATTTTAACAATTTACTAATTAAAAGTTTTAACGACAAAGAGGAAACTTTCTCTTAAGGAATGATATTTTTGTCAACCTTAATAATAAATTAGCTATTTTCCACAACTGAAATATTCTACCCTTGTAGGTGAATTTTAAGAGTAATTAATCTCCTTTTCCCAAAGATGAATTAATTTGTCCACCCTAGACGTCACTTAGTAATCCCTTACTTAAGTTTTTCTTAGAGTTTCTTAAGTCCAAAAACTTCAATTTTCACCTCCTAAGTTTCTTGGGTCTCCCAACTCACAAGAAAATCCTAGTCAAATTTCCTTTAATCTTCTAGCAAAAACTCCCTTCTCCCAAAGGCGAATTTATACCAAGGCATTTTCCAATAGTCCAAAGGAATAACAAATAAATCCAAGGAAAAATTAACAAGCATATGAATATTCAGTCATGGATTATAGCAAAATTTAATATTAAAGCATCATCAAAAATATTAAATCCCTAAGAGAAATTAAAGTTTTAGCCACAAATCATCATGCCAAATAATCCACAAACATACAGCTTAAATAAACTCATGACAGAATCAATTAAAAATTAAGAACAAAGCTTCAAATGTACAGCAAAATAAAATGAACTCTCCCCTCTCCTTGCGTGGTTGCTTCTTTGGCGATGAATGGTGAGTTGCTGCTGGAAATATGAAGGCTTGCGAGTATCCTTGGCTGGGTGGTGAAAGGTTGTATGAAGGCTTCTTGGTGGGATGGTGAGTGGAGGTGTTGTTTCGGTGGAGAATGAGTGCTTGAAGAATGGAGAGAGTTCTTAGATGAAGGTTGGAGCTTGCGTTGTTTTTTTGGAGAGAAAAGCAAGAGTGGAGGTTGGTGAATTGGTGGTCTTGTGCGTGTGTTGTTTTGGTTAAGTGAAAATGGTGATATTGGCTGGAGCTTTTGTGAAGTTGTGAAGTGTATGAAGTGTGTTGGATCCGAGAGCTGGCTGCGTGAATGAAAAGTTGAGGAAGGGGTGTTGCTTTGGTTGGCTGAATGACGTGCTTCTCTTGGATAGTCCAGCTCCCCACTTGTCGTTAGTGTTGAGTCTTTTGTGGGGGCTTTTTTTTTTCAGCTGAAAACGTTGGAGTTTTTCCAACAGCTAACTCCTCCCCTTCTTTGTGACGTTGGTAGCTTGGAAATTGAGTGAGTGTTTGGTGTATATGGTGGGTCAGCCCCCTTTGCTTTAACGTTGATGCCTCTTGCCATCTAGCTCTCCTCTCCTGGTGATGTTCACGCCTCACTACAACAAAAATGACATATGGTAACAGGTGATAAGTGTTATTAAATATGAATGGTAACACTAATGACTATGCTATGATAGCCCATGTTACTAAAGATATGATGCTTTAGTAACAGTTTTGACAT
>JAOTAX010005051.1:0-13223 GCA_025629825.1 Erythroxylum guanchezii
TAAAAGAAGAATTAGTATTTGAATGGATAAGAATGAGGATGTATTTAGCTAGGGAAGTGAAGTTGAGATATGAATGTTACAAGTTGACATGATGCTTAGGGTTTTATCTGCATGATTGTCATGGTAATTGATAAGATTGCATGGGTTTGATGAGAAATTATGATTTGATTGGATTAAGGAATGGTAGTTTGATGAATTAAGATTGATGGTTGAGTTATTAGGAAGTGAATTTGCTTGATAAGAAATGAAAACTATAAAGTGTATAGGTATATATGGTGTTAGGAAGAAGTTTGAAGCATTGGAGATGCTTGAAAGAAGGTTTGGGACACTTTGCCCAGTGTATGTCCGTTAAACGGACCTTCTCGGATGGTTTTGGACACTTTGGGCAGTGCGTGTCCGTTAAACGGACATGGATGTCCGTTTAACGGACTGTCTCGGGTGAAAATGGACAGTTTGGCTAGTCCATGTCCGTTAAACGGACATGCATGTCCGTTTAACGGACATGCTCGGGTCAGCTACAGTATTTTGTAATTTTGACCAGTTTTGAGGTCGAATCTCACTTTGAGGCCTCTAATATGAATTGTAGATATGGATGTTATCTTTAAAATGGAATAAGAACGAAGGCATTTGGATATTTTTAGAAAAAGTTATGACAATCGCGCCAAAGTATGTTCAATATGATTTTGGGGAATGAACATGGTATACCCTTTTGATCATAAATCCCTCATCCGACCTCCAATTGAGGTGATTCTTATGGAAATGGTTTTCTAATATATGTAGCTATCTCTCAATAAAATCTTGTAGCATTTGGAGTTTATTTGAGGAAGTTTATATTAGAGCAAGTAAGAGGTAGGCCAAGAGAGCATGATTAGGATTTTGTGTACGTTGTGGTATTTTGATGATATCTTGAGTTGTAGAACTCCAATTGAGGTAATTCTTTCACCAAATTGAACAAGAGATATAAAGCTATGATTTCTATGAAGAAGTCCAAATGAATTTAAGATTTTAAGTTTTCCAAATTCGGTGTACGCGTAGGAGAAACAAGTTCAAGCATGGTGATTAGGTAGCATGGGCACACTACGGAACTATTGTAAGTGAAATTTGGGATGATGTATGATTAAAGATGTATTCATGATGTCTATCAAGGATTTAAATGGATTAAGAATGAAAAAAAAATTATAACCCTTTAAGGTTACACGCACGCTGAAGTTTCACGATTTTAAGCAAGAGAGTTGGGTTCCGGGAACTGGATCCAACACTTCTTCACTCTCAATTTCCTCATCACATGCTTCATCTTCTTGAGTATAAAACCTCACTTGTTTCCCGCTTCGAAGAGCAATTACGTTGAGACTTTTCGGATTCATGACCGTGTTAGAAGGAATTGTTCCACTGCTTCTGGCTTGGTTCTCGCTCAAATTGTTGGATAACTGGGTCACATATGAGTTAATATTTTCTACTTTAGTCTCCTTTTGTTCCATTATTTTCTCCAAAGCATTGAACCGAGCAGCGGTTTTTGAAGAATCCTGCTGAATAAGATTTGCTATGGCATTGAATGGATTAGTGTTAGAATTCCTCTCTTCCTTCTTCAAAGTCATCATGTTGTGAAGCAATTGATTGGTGTCCTCTTTGGATGGGACCGTTAGAGCTTGTTGTTGGTTGGGAGACTAGTTATTGGAAGTTCCATCTCCTCCTCCTTGTTGAAATCTATTTGGAACTTTTGCCCTCTTCATTTCTCCAACTGAATCTTGGATTAGCTTTCCATCCTTCATTATAAGTGTTGGAGTATGGATCCCACCTCTAATTTGTCCTTCCTGGGTATACTGCTGATACCTCTTCATACCGTCCTGGTCATACACTTGATATGTGCATAACCGACCCATAAGTATCACAACTGGGTGCAGTAAGATCCATTGAAGGTAATGGGTGATGCACATTCAGGTTCTTCAATTCGGTAGTGATGAAAGATAGTTGTGATGTTATCCTATTCTCCAGTGAGTCCACCTTCGATTCCAAACTTTCCATTCTCTTAGCTTGAGCTATTGAAGCTCCTAGTTCATGCACTCCTCTAGAATCTCTCACACTGTACTATTGATGCCCTATGCTTTTGAAGCCGCAAGATCAATCAAAGATCCTCCAGATGCTGCGTTCAACATACCTTTCTCTTGACTCTTTAACCCATCATAAAAGTATTACACTAATTGCTCATCAGGAATTTGATGATGGGGGCATCTTGATAGTAGGTCTTGGAAGCAATTCCAATAATCATATAAAGACTCAACATAGTCTTGCCTTGCTGAATAAATCTCCTTCCTCATCGATGACGTCCTGGAAGCTGGAAAATACTTCTCTAAAAAAGCCTTCCTCAAATTGGCCCAGCTATGTTAGGCATTTTCCACATGCCTTGGAAGGTTCATGTACCACTCCCGTGCCTTGCCTTCTAGGGATAGATGAAAGACCTTCCAGGGAACTTGATCTAATGTCGCTCCCACTGGCTTCATACTCTGACAGATCATAAATAATGATTGTAGGTGCATGTATGGATCCTCTCCTGCCAAACCATGAAATTTAGGAAGAGAATTAATCAATAAGCCTTTTACTTCAAAATTAACATCAAAATTAGGGTAAGCAGTAGTAAATGGATCATAGTTCACGTCGGAAGTTGTCGCTTCCCTAATAGTTCTACGTCTTTGATACCCATTGTTCTCTCCTACTCTCTCACGCTCACCATTTCCTCCATTATCGCTAGTTCTAGGTTGGTTTGTAGAAAAGTTAGGATTTTACATAAAATGGGGATTCTCAGCCATGTTCTCTCCTCTTCTTCAATTACCCTACTTCTCTCTTGTTCCTTCCTCTCTTTCCTAAGCTTCTTTAAGCATCTCTCAATCTCAGGTTGGAAAGGAACAAGTCTAGCTTTCCTGGGCATGCACAAAAACAATTCAAATGAAAGAAATTGTAACAAAATTTTACTCACAATCACACAAAATCAAATAAAAAGTAAAATGTGAAGGAATGCGAGTGTGTGGAGTGTAAATGTATGTATGAAGGTGTGTATGTGTCGAATAACGCTAAGTATGGAAAATCAAAGTATGAAAGTATGCTTTGTTTGTGTTTTCTAAATGTGTGCTATGCAAAGAAAAATTAAAATCTATACTATGGACAAGTATGAAAATTAAACTATCCAAAATGCAATGTAAAAGAAAAGGTTCCTATTATTAACGACAAACAAAGATGACAATGGCTAACCTTCAGAAAACTAATTTGTTGGTCCCCCGGTAACGACGCCATTTTGATTGACTCTTTCATTCGATCTTAAGATCGGTCCCTTAAAAATTGAATCAAAAATTTAATTCCAAGGATTCCAATATAGGATGCAACCTCGGGTCGTTTCACTTAATCGGAACCTAGTGAAAAAGGTCTAAGCTAGCCTAATTGTCAAAAATGCAAATGAAGTTGATAAAAGGGGGGTTTGGATCATTGGTAGGAATTAAGAAAATTAACTAAATTAAAGAAGAATGTATATAAAAAAAGTTATTTTGGATTTTTGGGAAAACGGAGAGTGAAAACTCAAACAATAGTCAATATGATAAAATCCTCTTGAAAATAAGCTTTGGCTATCATGGTTCAAAACAAATCTTTCGGGAGTGAAATTCACTAAGTTTTCGAATAATAAACCTTAAAGAACTCTTTAAGTCCAAGATCTTAATCAATGAACTCCATTTCTTAAAACCTTGTTAAATGCATCTTAGTGTGCGAAATGGACAAGTTAATGCAAGTGGTCAAATTAGATCAAGTATAATCTCAATATCAAATATAACTAGGCAGATAAAAAAGGATTAACATAAATCACCAAAAGGACATATATGAAACTTCATATATTCAGCACCAAAGTTCTACATATAAGCAAATCCAAATCACAAGACATTGTTAAACACTTGATTAAACTCTAAGCTAATTTTACTACACTGCCGTAAACCCTAACTCAGTGATTTACAACTATGCAGTTAAACTTGACAATGTAAAATAACTCCCCTTTGACGCCTTGGTGAACTCAAGCCATTACTACATCTTCAATAGGGAATGGTGATCTAACCGTGCAGGACTCCGGAAACTTTCACAACCGCAGAAGCTCTGTTGTCACCCATGGTAGTAGTAGCAACATTCGGTGAAGTTGACAATGAAAATAATCGGAGGTGGCGGACGATGGTCGCGGATGAGAGGAAAATGATCGTCGGGTGTTGGAGGAGAGATATCTCTTCACCTTCTGCCGAATGAATCTCCCTTTAACCTAATTTGGCATGGTTTTTAAAGGATGGGTCGCGGGTCGGGTCGGAACAACGAGAGAAATTTCCAATTTTAGTTCGGATACCCGACTGTTCGCCGCGGCGACGAGAGAGTTGCGCCACGGCGTGCACTTTCTGGATCACTCGTCGCGGCAAAATAATTAATTTACGCCGCAGCGAGATTTTCCTTCATGGTGCGTCGCGGCGAGATTTCTTCATGGTGCACTACGGCGGACATCCTAGAGCTTACGTCTCATGTTGACTCATTTGACTCTTTTTTTTTCTTTAAGCTCCTATAATCAAAAATAGCAAGTTGCAGTATCAATTGTTCTTAGAAAAATTTATAATGCAATTAATGTCAATTTGTAACAATTTTTTACTATCAAATTGCATAAAATATAAGCACACACTCAAGGACTAATTTGAATACAAAATCAAAAATTAAAAGTCAAAAAATATATTAAAATCCAAGAAAGTGTCGCCAATTATATGATAAACTTGGGCTTCCTTCATGTTTTCGCCGCGGCGATAGGTTTGGTTTGCCGCGGCGAACATCCTGTAGCTCACGTCCTTATGTTAACTATATTTCAGCCCATTGACTCCCTTTTCCTTGAGGCTCTTACAATCACAAATAGCAATTTGCAGTATTAATTGTTCTTAGAAAAATTTATAATGCAATTAATGTCAATTTGTAACAATTTTTACTATCAAATTGCATAAAATACAAGCACACACTCAAGGACTAATTTGAAAATCAATAATTAAGAGTCAAAAAGTATATTAAAACCCAAGAAAGTGTCGCCAATTTATATGATAAACTTGGGCTCAATCAAATTCCCCCACACTTAGACATCTGTACTCGTAGACAAAGTTTATAAGAGTCAAAGAGACACAAGTGTAAAAGAAAAATTCCGACCATGCTCAAAACAACAATAGGACATTAGCAAAATCACTTTCTCATAAATCAATCAAAGCATACTGAAAGAGTGCTAAGAAAATAAACACTAAAAGTAGATAATCCAAGAGATTGAACAAAAGAGATTTCACTCAAGGTAAAGTGTTTACTCTTATCTCACTCATGTTTAAGGATATTTTCACTCTAAATCTGCTTAATCCATTCTCTACCATAAGCATGTGATAGTCCTAGTTCTCCACTACAAGAACTATAATTTTGAAAATCAAGAGGACTTGTTAGGGTTGTAATGTGCGGAAGGCTAGATGAAATGGATGGAGTGAATAAAGAAAGAAAGAGTATGAATACATGCACTACAATTATGAAATGGATGTCAACAATTAAACAATATTGACATAATAATGACACCTTTTTTTTACATAAATATAACGCATACATATATACATATTTGATACTACTTGTATTTTTTTGATATATATATATATATATATATTAATCTAAAAAGAAAATGTAAAATAAACTATTGACACCATATAAAGATGCATGCATGTGCTCATAAATAATGGCTCAAGGGGCTAGCAATGGATAAGTGTTTGTGGGACTGTGTTTGGGTCAAAGGGTTTAAAAAGAATGCCTCTATCATATTAACAAAATTCTATTTCATAAAGCTTTGATTAAGAATTGAAACAAGTTTTAAAGAGATGTGAAATAAACAGATACACATAAGAATTGAAGAAAAATTCAGGCCCAAATATCTTTCCAACAAGGGTAGTATCTCAATAAACAATCTCAAGTCTTAAAAACTTAAAGTGCTACTTTGTTAGCATACCTTCATTTACTTTGTGTTGAAAACATCGAAAGTAAAATTAGCCAATACTGACTATCATTAAAAGTATGGGAGGTATTTTCAAAAACTCAAGTATCACTTTGAAACTTATAAATTCTTTGAAAAAACAAGAGTTGAAAGAGTCGAGTGTGGAAAGATTGTTGAATTGAGGAAAACATTTTTTTCAACAAAAATCATTTCTGCAAAGGTATGTCGCCGCAGCGAACTGGATAATTCACCAACTTCTTCGCCGCGACGAAAAACAACAGAATTGAATTTTTCACAATCACCAAGTTTAAAAATTGTAACATTATGCATGATTGACTAACACCAACATATAAATTGTCAAAATGGAGCATAACAAGAGTAAAAAATGGGAAAAACTCCCTCACACTTAAACAATACATTGTCCTCAATGGAAAAGAAGCAAAACTTAAGAACTATGAGCATTTCAGGGCAAAAAGAGAAATTGCATATGGGAAAATTCTCGCAGAAAGATCATTTGCCATGGCGAAGATGTATGAGAATTAAAGGGCACTGTAGCGAAATTGCGTGGAGGGGATGTGTCGTGGCGAGGGATGAGTTCGTCGCGGCGAAAAGATTAATTCACGCTGCAACGCATGATACCATACCGCGACGAAAGTTTCCCGAAGCACAAAAAGAAAAAGATAACAAGTTCTAATGGATCCTTAGCTCATATGCAATGCTTTCATTACATAACAACATGCAATGCACCATTTACACAAATTCCTTCTATCATTCAAGATGTATCATGCATCCACAAAGATTCAGAATTCAAAGGGAAATTGAATTATTGAAACATCTAAACTCAAGTCCTACTAAAGCTAAACCTAATCCTACTGATAAAGTTTCTCCTCCACACTTAGTCAACAGACTCATGCTTAACAATATCATTCCATCTTCCATCAATATACACAAATATATTGTAAGTGAAAGAAATGATCTAAGCTAGCCTAATTGTCAAAAATGCAAACTATGGGGTTTTGGTCATTTGTAAAACTTAACTAAATTTAACTAATCATAAGAAAAGTATATAAAAGTATTCTTTTGGATTTTTGGGAAACAAAATTAAAATCTCAAGTAATGATCAGATTGATAAATCCTTTTGAAAATAATGCTTTGGTTATCACAGTTCAAAACCAATTTTTTTGGGAGCAAAAATCACTAAGTTTTTCGAGTGATGAACCTTAAAGAACTCTTTAAGTCCAAGGTTTTAATCAATGAACTCCATTTATCAAAACCTTGTTAAATGCATCTTAGTATGTGTTAATGGATGAGCTAATGCAAGTAGTCAATATGGATCAAGCTCAATCTCAATATCAAACACAACTAGATAGATAAAAGAGGGTTAATACAATCACCACAAGAACATATATGAAACTTCATATATTAAGCATCCAAATTCTACATAAGCAAATCCATAACGCAAACATTGTTCAATACTTGATTAAACTCTAATCAAGCTAATCTAACTACAGTGCCATAAACCTTAACTCAGAAGTTCATAACAATGTAGTTAAATTTGACAATGTATAACTACTCCCTTTTGAAGCCCATCGAACTCAAGCCATCACTACATCTTCAAGAGGAATTGGTGTTCTAGCCAAGCATAACATCGGAAACCCTCACAACTGTAAAGACACCGAAACTATCCATGACGACGATAGCAGATGATAACGGCGAGGATGAAAAATGGATGGAATTTTACGGACGAAGGTCGAAAGTGAGAGATAGATGATGTGTGTGTGTCGACCCTCTTCTGCTCCCCCCGATAATGTGCCATAACCTAATTTAGTAGGTTTATAAGTAATGGATCAGTGGGTCAGGTCAAACAGTGAGAGAATTTTTCAAATTTGGTCTGAGTTTTCGACAGTTTGCCGCGGCGACAGGCAAGTTGCGTTGCAGCATACGTTTGCTGGATCCTTCGTCGCAGCGAAATAATTAATTCACGCCGTGGCGAGCTTTTCCTTCATATTTTCGCCGCAGCGGCAGGTTTGGTTTGCCGCGGCAAACATCCTATAGCTCACGTTCTCATGTTGACTCCATTTCAGCCCATTGACTCCCTTTTCTTTGAGGCTCCACAATCAAAAATAGTAATTTGCAGTATTAATTGTCCTTAGAAAAATTTATAATGCAATTAATGTCAATTTGTAACAATTTTTACTATCAAATTGCATAAAATATAAGCACACACTCAAGGACTAATTTGAACACAAAATCAAGAATTAAGAGTCAAAACATATATTAAAACCCAAGAAAGTGTTGCCAATTTATATAATAAACTTGGGCTTAATCAGATGCCATTTGTCACCTTTTTGTGGTCTCTAATTGGCTTTGTTTTTTAAAAAACTAGTCTCTAATTTCTACTCCAATTGTCTCTCAATTTTTAATGACATAAGTCATTAAATCTTAATGTCACATATAAAATTTTCCACTACCATTTGACTCTTATTTCTACTACTATTCATCAATTGTTTTGCTATTTGACATTTTTCCTAGTCCAAAATATCCTCAAATTCTAGAAATTCTCAAATTTTCACCAAAAAAAATATGAGTCAATAAATATACCCTTCAAATCAATTCTTAAAATATACAATTCACAATTCCAAAAATAATCACATTTATATTCAAATTATACCCAGAATGTCAATGAATGCACGTACAGTCATTTTAATATGTGCAATAATCAAATTCACGTGTGTGTATTCTAACATCATACATGAGCATAAGATGCATTTTCTTAATCTCTCATTGCTATTTTCTCAATTACAAAAATCTAGGATTCTAACCCTTAGTGTGGGAACGGAATGTTACAAAAATGGTGTGTTTTTTTTATACACTTACCAACTGAAAAAAAAGTGACGAAGAAGAAGAAGACATCTTTTTGTTAAGTTTCTTATTACTCATATGTTGTCTTCTTAATGTATACTCTCCACAGTTTTAATTTTTTTTTGTTATAGGTTAGATTAGTTTTATTAACGTTGGGTTGTCTTTTTCTTTTTGTGGGCTTTATAGAATATGACATAATTCATTTTTGTCGAAACTACTTACCTTATTATATGGCTCTTCACTCTGTAGGTTTTTAGGACTTACCAGGAACCTTAACTACTAAAGTACGAAAGTTCATTTTAAGGGAGAAAACAAAGACCATAGGTAGCCTCTCTTGAGAAAGAGAGCACTTTTCAACTAGTTAATTTCAATTTATATGTTTGTTTATAGGAAATAGTTCTAGAAAATCTTGAATGAAACTTGAATCCATCTATAACATCTAGGCAAAATGATCAAATTAGATTGAAACATTATTTTTTGAAATTTAATTAACTCATTTAAAAAGAGTCCTAAGGTTTCTCAAACATTCAAAAATAACCGTGACATAACATTTCGTTGACCCTCTATTACAAAATAGATAGTTGACCTATTTTATTGATTTTATTAGAGTCCCTTGCCACGTGTTTATCCTACTTTACACTTACCCAAACAATTAAAAAATAAAGGTCTTATTTTCCAAGACAGCAATGTTTAGGTGTACCCCAAACATTTTCGTCTAGGATTGGTTTTAAGTCTTCTCAACAACCATTGTACCTCTTCCCAACATTCCATATATTACTTCTTTTGTGTTCATTTTTCGTTTTTGTTCCTTGTAACAATCACTATCATATAGGTTTGGTCGACCATTTTTTGAGTATGTCAATATTAAAATATGTGTAAGTGCACGACATAGTTGTGACTAATACTAGCAAATACAGGTCGATCCCATGAGGATAGTGATTACTAGTAGTTACCATTATCATATTATCTAATCTACGAATTGATTGTGATTTCTAATTTAAAGATAATAAAAATTAAACAAATTAAATGAATAGGCAATGATATTGAACAGAGAATTAAGAATTCACTTGGAAAATGATAAATGTAAATTGCATCGTGTTTTAGGGTATAGTTTGATATGTGTTTAGCCGTTAATTTAATCATTTCGTATGTATTTAGGTTAGAATTGTGTTAGTTTGATAATTATTTATGTTTTTAGGTACCTTGATGTGTTTGTTAGTATTTCAGGGTCAATATCGAAGAACGGAGGAGTTTCGGACGGAACTCGAGCTATATCACAGGCCCACGATCATGGCCTGCATACCATGATTGTGACAGAAGCTCTAGAAATGGCCTACGATCGTGGGCTACGTCAGGTAGATGCACAGACGCTTATAAACTTCATGTTTCGAGGGACTTTTTGGACTTTTTGGACCCTGAAAAAATCCTAAGGTTACCCAAAACATTAAAAAACTATTTAAAGAACAACAAATGAAGATAAAAAGGGGAGCTTTTTCGTGCAATCACACTTGAAACCTTAAAGAGAGAATATCGAGAAAGAGAAAGAAGAAGAAGGAAGACGAAGCTGACTAGAGGTACTTCTCGGATCAGGAGGTTTTCTGATGTCGCTGCCTTTCATTGTCTATTCCAAATCATATTTCCTTTTCGTTTCGATTTATTTATGTATATAATTGAGAGGGATAGTATAATGATCATATTAGGAATATTGATGATATTCTAAACTCTCCTTTGGAATTTTATTTTGATTTAATGATAATTTAGTCGATTGTGTTTATTGGTTGAATGTCGTGATTTGACTGTGTTCTTGCGTAATTCGATAATAAATAGAGATGGTGAACTGAATGAAAAATGATTAAATCGAATTAATGAGAGTTAGGTGATTTAATAGAAACCGTGACAAATCATATTGGTAATTGTGCGAAGAGAGATCATGTGTGATGTTTCGATAGTTTATTAGAGTGCTTCAGATCTAATTAGGGTTTTGGATAATTTGTGAATTGAGAGATTGCAAATTCCATAATCTAATTAGGGTTTATAATTTAGGATTTAATGGTTATAACTTGAGATAGAGTAATCAGCCCTAGGATGGTCTAGAACCGACACTCCATTGACACATAATCAGCTAGGTTAACATTAATGATGAGTAAAATCCTCTTTCTCATAAATTGGTAAATTTCTTAAGTTGATTTTTATTGTGATTGCATATTGCTGACTTGTTAATACTTTTTTGTTTAATTTTTGATTTGATTGGTTGAATTTAATTCTCGTAATTAATTTCTGTTGCATCTTTTATTTTCAGCTTTATAGTTTTTTCTAGTAGTGGATTTTATAATTAGATTACTCCCCCTCCTCGTGAGATCGACACCTCTTATACTATAATCGCGACCTATGTGTTTATGGTCTTTAAGGACTTATAAATTTTAAAGCTCAAATGACACGATTAGAAAATTACCAATATTAAAAATTATGTTTAGGTTTTGAATCCCCCTAAAAACTCTTAATCGATCAATCTTTTATTATGCGATTGGTTTATTGATTTATTGGACCTTGCAGATTCTTACGATATGTTAATAGCTGACCTCGAATCTATTAACAACTAATCCTACAATTTTCAACTGAATTACTTAGGTTAAAGTTTATAGGATTGCTTTACCGATTTATGAATTCCGCTATTATGTTTAATCCTAATATGGAGGATTAAGTATCATTTGTACAATAAAAGTATAATTTATCAAGCAAAAAGACATAAAAAATGAGGTATAAATATGATCAATTATGCATCTATCAAGGTTCTTCCAGTGTACTAATATGGGTTAATCTAAGAAACAAGGTTTTGATGATTGAGTAAATACAAGCAAAGAACAAAGATAAGTTATAAAGCTTAGGAGGTGAAAATTACGAAGACTAAGGGTGCTACAAAATGAGCCAACAACATCTCAAATGCTTATATAGATGATGACAACATGGAGGAGATCGAGCCTCATCCATCAGAACTATACATCATCGAGAAAGTATTACTGAATGGAGACTATTACACCAGTTAATTGTTTGAAAACATCTCATATGGACAAGGCAAGTACTTATGGATAGATGGTTGCATACACATAGGAGGGTGGTGTAGAGGTAAGATGAGTGGACAAGGAAGGTTTAGCTGGTCCTCTAAAGCTACTTATGGAGGAGGCTTCAAGACTAGATAGATGGATGGTGTTGCAACTTAGCAGGATCTAATGGTGATACTTACAAAGGACAACGGATCATGAACTTGAAACATGGTCCTAGTATGAAGAGTTTCACTAATGGTGATAGTATGATGGTGAATGGCATAAAGGGTTGTAGGAAGGTCAAGGGAAGTATCAATGGAGCAACGAGAATCACTGTAATGGCGAATGGAGAAATAAGGTCACATATGCTAATGGGTCATTCCTATAGAGTGATGGGAAGAGGTAAACACAAAGCGTTACCATTTAGGGGAAATAAGACGTTCATTTTTAATTGTTTGGTTGCTTTGTTAAGAAAAATAATACATGTGGCAAGAGAACTATGGAAAATTAATAAAATATGCCAACTGTATATTTTATAACGGAGGGCTAATAGAAATATTAAGTCGAGATTATTCTTTTGAATATTTAGAGAACCTTAAAGCTATGTTTGAACAATTTAAATTAAATTTTAATGAAAATATTTGGGTTTAATTTAATCCATTTTTCGTAGCATCTATAATTGTAGAGATTGCCACTAGGGTAAGGTGACCTTGTAGGGCTTACATTGGTTAGGGTAAACGATGGAAACGTAATAAGGGTGATTCTCTGTCATGATCCCTCTCGAGATTAATATTCCCTTGCATGTAATATTTTTTACACCTTCTCCTGCCAAGTTCAAAGAAATCAAGCCATGCAAAATCCTGGTAATAAAACCAAAAATCTCTGTAATATTTCCAAGCAGGTAACTTACATGGTAGTCTCACGAAAAACCTTATAATCTTTGATTTGGCGATATCTCGATTCCCAAGTCGAATGGTCTTATTACACAAACTTATAACTCCTTAGGGCTTGTTTGGTTAGATGTTAATTAATAGAATGGACTATAATATGATAGAACAGAACGGAACGGTTTATAATGGAATGAAATGTAATATAGTGAAAAGTTGTTTGGGAGGGATGGAAGAGTTATAATGTAATGTAGTGAAATGTTGTTTAGGAGATGGATGGAATGGAGTAGAATGTATAATAAATGACTATTATATCCCTTATATTAAAATAGTTGTCACAGGAGGTTTATTATTTTATTATTAATTATATACAATTTATTATTAATTATATAAATTATTATTATTAATTATTTAATATATTTTATT
>JAOTAX010005066.1:0-13221 GCA_025629825.1 Erythroxylum guanchezii
GAATGATAAGAGGAAGTTGAGATTGATGAATGAAATGAGTTGAGAATTAAGGATTTCATGCAATTTAATTGATGTTTGAGTTGTTATGAAGTGATTTTTGTGCTAGAAAAAGTGATTTTGATAAGATTATGGATATATATGTTGATAGGATGGGTATAGGAACCTTGGAAAAGGCCTTGGAGGGGGTTTTTGGTGACTTATGTCCGTTAAACAGACATGAAAGTCCGTTTAACGGACCTTCTCGGGTGTTTTGGACCCCTTGGCCAGTCTATGTCCGTTAAATGGACATGGATGTCTGTTTAACGGACCTTCTCGGGTCATTTTGGCATCCTACACCCGATACATGTCCATTTAACGGACATTCACTAGAAAGCTTGTGATTTTTGACCCTTTTAGAGGTATAATCTGACTTTGGTGTCTTCATGAAAGTTGTATATCTAGATGGATTCTTTCTAATGGTCTGAAAACGAAAGCAATCCAACATCTAGAGTGAGAGTTATGACAATCGCGCCAAACCAGGTTCAAATTGATTGGGGACTTAAACTTGGTAGCTTCTTTTGAACATAACTCCTTCTATAGACCTCAAAATGACTTGATTCTTGAAGCAAGAGATTCCTAACACATTTTCCTATATCTCCATGAAAATTTGTGGTAATTGGTGTTGAATTGAAAATGAGTGATCAAAGGAAAGTGTGGGAGTCTGTTAGGACAGTGTAAATGGGATTAGGTATACTTCAATGTTTTAATCATATTTGAACCTGTAGGATTCCAAATGAGATGGTTTTTGATTTGGTGTAAACTAGAGAAATAGGGCTACAAATTATTTGAAGAAGCTGAATTGTGATTTAGTCTCTAAGGTTTTCAATGTTTAGATGGAAATTGGGTATAGTACACTGTTTTGGATAAATACCCGGGATTGTCATGAACATGCATTGTACATCTTTCATTTCATTCATGTGCATTATCAAACACCTATGATTGTTCAAATTGTGATTTATGTGTATGGTATTTGTTATAGAGGAACAACTGGAACGTCAACCCACGGACGTTGCCGGAACTTCCAGGCACTAGCTTCGGGAGTAGTTGGTGAGTAACCTAGACGGTTTCTCTCAATTATTGTTTGTTTATGATTATGTTGTGAATGATAAATGAATGTGTTTGATTGTGGATTCCGGACAGGAGGTTCAATGATTGTGTACTGGGGATTGAGATATTGAAGTGCTGCTTGAATGTGAATATGGGACCTATGTGCTTTATACTATGATGAATTGTGTTACATGCTTTCCATTCATGAATGCATAATCAGATAATGGCAATTGTGACCTGAGTAGCCACCGATTAGAGCTTAAAGCTCAACGAGTGAAACCGAGCCTCGAGCTCAAAAATGATTCAGAGCCATAGGCTCAACGATTAATGAGCCCAGTATCCAAATGAATACGGGACAGTTAGGGCACTCGGTCACAACAACGTAATAATTGGAAAGGGTCTCATAAGCATTTCTTATGCATTTTTGTTTGATCAATTCAATTGAACAATTTGCTTATGCTGAGTGAAAATGTGATAATTATGTAAAGTGCAGTATGTGATATTTATTAGGATTTGTGTTATTGTGGAATTGGATAAAATACTTCCAAACTATATTCCCCTTATGAGGTTAGGAGAAAGATATAATATGGTTGAGGATCAAGTGTTGGTTTTATATTATTGGAAATCCTCTTTGAAGCAACAAGGAAAGGAATGGGTAGCAACTAGAAGGAATTTTGAGTGAGGAGATTATCTGGAGTTAACAAGGATGGAAGACCAAACTAAGGATATGATTACTCCAAAGCCAAGGCTAGAGGTGAATGATGGTATACTAAAAGCTTAATACAACAGGCCACGCAAAGTGTGCAAGAGAGGTGTTAACAAACTACACCTTAGTAGAGGAAACTGAAGGAAGCCCTATACAAAGGAAGGGAATCTTGGGGGGTTATAGTGACACTCCTAGTATGGAAATAGTAGAACCAATCCCACCGGTAGATGGAGGGAATTTCACGAAGTTACAGGAGGGTTATGAGGATAATGTAGCGGGCAATTGATTTACAGTAGAGGGAAGTAAATCTAAGTTGGAAAGATTCCAAAGTGGAAATAAGAAGAGGACAGGGAGGAAAGTTAAGTGCAAAGGGCCTAAATCTAAATAGCTAAGTTAATGTCTATTGTCTCTTAAAATGTGGGTGGGAAGGGGGGAACTTTATTAATTACCTAAGTAAACTAGTAGCTCTAAAGGATTTTGTGGAAGGATCCAAAGAAGCTATAATTGGTTTATTGGAAATATAAAGAAGGAGAATATCACTAGGATAAGGATTTTGGGGAGCCCTTAGGAGGGGCTCTCAAACCATCATCATCGTCACCTTCTTAGTAGAATTAGCATGGCCTTTGACTATATGAAAGATGTAATACATCTTACTATCAAAATGATCTAAGATAAATATTATGTGGTAGCAACCTTTGTTTATGGCTCTAATTTCATATTTCAGAGGAGACAACTATGGGACAAATTGGAGAGATAATTGTATTATGTAAGGCCTTTAGCTCATTTAAAGTGATGTCAACAGTACACTGTACCAAGATAAGGCTGAGGGGAACCAGGATTCAAGAATTTTAATGGAGAGTTCAGGGAATGTGTACAAAAAATAGGGGTAACAAACTTGAAAATGGAAATTTGCTTCTTCACATAGAGCAACAAACAAGCCTCTAAATGGCACTAGAGGAAAAAAAATTATCTAGATAGGGTCATAGTTAAAGTGATTGGCTAAATACTTTCTCTAAAAGTAAAACAATTTTTATGGATCCCTCAATTTCTAATCATTCCCCTATCGTGGTTTAAAATATGACCAATAAGTCAAAAAGAAATCTCTATTCAGATTCAGCAATTTCCTAGCTGAGGATCCAAGGTTTGATGAAGTTATTAGGAAAGGAATGTCCATTAACATCATATCTTCTGTAGAAAGCTAGAAGCTATTATGTAGGAATTAAAAGGTCTCAACCCCAGGAAATTCTCAAACACAAGCCTAAAAATGGAGGAGACTAAGAAGGAAATGTATAACGCACAAAAGACCTATATTTGCAACCTAAAAACCCAAAGCTTTATGCTAAGGAGAGGATAGCAGTGAAATAGTATATTAAAGTCACAAATGCCTGTAATTATATTCTTAAGAAAAGAGCAGGGTTAACATGGTATAAGGAGGTGGATAAAAACACCAAATATTTCCATAAATGTATAAAAGATAGAAGTATGATTAATAGAACTAGCTCATTGTGTACTAGCAATGGTGAGACCTTATCAAGTTAAAAGGAGCTGAAACAAGAAGCTTTTAGATATTTTGGGAATTTTATTGGTATTACTACTATTAGTCAATCAAGTTTAGCCCTGCTGAGATCCTTCATCAATTTTAAAGTCAGTTTAGAAATGGTGGAGCATTTAAATAGACCTTTCATTGCATTAGAAGTTTAAAGAATGGTCTTTGAGATGAGCCCTTCTAAAGCATCAAGCCATGATGGAGTCAATGGCCATTTCTTTCAAAATGCTTAGTCAAGAGTCAAATATATGGTGACAGAAGCTATGCTGGAACTTTTTTAGAAAAGGAGGATATTAAAATAGGTTAATAAAACCTTCGTCACCCTGGTCCCCAAGTCCAATATTCTCACCCACTAGCAGATTTCAGACCCATATAACTTCCTGCAAATTATTTCTAAATTGTTGGAAGCTATAATGAAAGGAGTGTTGGGCTCTATGATTAGTGAAAATCAAGGGGCATTCTTGGAAGGTAGGTAAATGGGTGATAATGTCCTAATAGCACAAGAATTATTTAGGGGGCTATGGCAGGAGGATTTCACTAAAAAAAATGTGCCCTTAAGATTGACTTCCAGAAGGTATATGATACTATAAGTTGGGATTTCATCCTATAGGTGCTAGAGGTGTTTAGATTTCTCAATAGGTATAGGGAATGAATAAAAGGAGTGTATCACTACTCCCCTTTTTAGTGTCATAATCAATAGTGAACCCACCAAATTGTTTTAGGGGAAAAGGTTTAAGACATGGAGACTCTTTATCCCCTTATTTATTCATCTTGGGTATGGAAGTTTTGACAAGACTGATTAATCATAATATTTCTATGAACCTCACTTCAACTAATGTAGGAAATGTAAAGAAATAGAACTTCAGCTTGAACTTCACAGATGACCTCATAATGTTCTTTAAAGCTAATAAAAGGCTAGTATTTACTTTAACCTATTCCCTAAGGATGTTTAAAGAATTATTGAGCTAACAAATCAATTCTTGGAAAAGTGTACTAATCCTCTCCTTAAGTGCCTCAAAGGAAGTAGTTTGGTTATCTATGATTATTGGAGTACAAATTAGTGAACTTTTATTTACCTATTTAGGCTTTCCTTTATCCACTAAAAGATTATAGTTTAGAGAATGCTCCCCTCTCCGAGAGAAGGTTCAAAAAACATTAGGATCCTAGTGTAATAAGGATCTCTTTGATATAAGAAGGGCAATTTTGGTAAAATCAATACTGAATTTCCTACATCTATATTAGTTGGCCCATATATGTCTTCCTAAGGGAGTGATTAAGTCTCTGGAATAGATGTTGAGAGATGTCATTTGGAGGGTAAGAATGTTGGGAGGAAAATGTCCAAAGTTAGTTAGAAGGAGATAAATAAATCTCTGGTATAGGGAGGTTTGGGCATTCAATATTTAGTCTGTAACATCCTGTTACCCATATTAGGGCTAGAATTGTAACTTTTGAAAATTTATGAGAAATTAGGAATATGCACTTCATGCATATTAATTGTGACATGCACATTTTTGCACTTTAATATGATTGTGCATGCATTCATGACATTTTTCGGGTACAATTAAGTTGTTAAATATGATTAAAATGTGTTTTGGAAAATTTGATATTATTTATGATATTTTGGAATTTTTAGTGAATTTTGTGAAAAATCTAATTTTTGGGCCAATTATGATGTGACATGTGGCAACCTATATTTGGGACAAGTGGCTATACTAGGTAGATGACAAGTGGCCTATTAGTGTGACATATGGCTTGATGGGGTTAGAACACGTGTGAGGTATGCATGTTATACACGAGAATGAAATTGAATTAGGAGAAATACATTGCATGTGTTCTCGGTGAAGAAGCTTGACATCCGAAAGAGATTTGTGAGACTTTTACTGATTTTAATCGGTTCTTTTGCTGGATTCGTAGCAGATTCAAGTAAGTCATGTGTTAATTTGAGTTTTGTTGTTTTAATTGATGTTGGTCAGTGGATAGAAATGCATGTTGTGAGGTTAGAGAAGTTGGTTTCGGTGCCGAATAGAGTTGATGATCGATTTAGAGTAAGAGCTTGTTACTATGGTGTTTCTTGAACTCTAGATTGAAGTTTTGTAAATATTCTGTTAAGATTTTGAGAAAAATCGAATGGGAAAATGCATAGTTTCTGTCTGTGTTCTTCCGGAGTAGTTTAGTTGAGGTTTAAGTATAAATTCTGGATTTTTGGAGTTGCATGTGAGTGTTTGAGTTTTAAATGAGTTAGAAGAATGGTTTTAGGTATATCTGTGTCACTTGAGAGGTAAATGAACTTGAGGAAATGAAAATAAGAATCGGGGAAGACGAGTGTCGAACCAGACATCGCGACCAATTTAATTTTGTACGCCGCGACGTGTGGCTAACCTGTTGAGCTCGTCACGACGTAGTCTCTTTTGTACGTCGCGACGTGTGTCTAGCCTTTGAGCTCGTCGCGGCTCACTCTTTTTTGTATGTCGCGATGTATGAGACCCCCTTGAGCACGTCGCGGCGAACGCTGCAAGAAATCCCGAGAAAAATCGATTTTTAGGCTGGAAGTCGCGACTTCATAGTTTATCCTCGTCGCGGCGAGCATCCCTCCTTCGACTACTCGACCATCCATTCGTATTTTGACCATAACTTTCTTTATACTTATCCAAATTATGTGATTTTTGATTGGTTGTAAACTAGAGACATAGGGCTACAACTGTTATGAAGAAATGGAGTTTTAATTATGTCTCTACGATATTCAATTTTTTGTTGGAAGTTGAGGTAAGAATTCTACTGGAACTTAAGAACAGTATAAGGTATTTTGAGTATATCTCTTCTTATACTGATCCAAATTAGATGGTTTTTGTGTCATTAGAAAGATAAGAAATAGGAGAATAACTTTACAGAAGGAAGTTTTGTCTAATTTGGTCATTTACCTTATCTGATTTAGTATGGAAAGTTGACCCGAATATGTAATATAGGAAAAACCTGAAGTGGTCGATGAATTTAGGAAATTATGTGACATTGTTTGGTTCAATCGAATTGTAAATATACATGGTATTAATGAGGGCACTGATTTCTGATAAGGATCGCATTATTGTACCCCGGAATTGTCATTGAACATGCATTGTGCATACATTCTCTATATTGATTTGCCTAAAAGAACCAATTGTGCATTTGTGCAAAGTGTGATATTTGTGAATGTGTTTTGCCTTTTTTTTAGAGGAGCATATCGGACGCCAGTCGAACATTGCCAGACCATCCAGGCAATAGCTTGTTGGAGAGTACTGTGAGTCAACCTAGATGTTTTCTTAGGATTGATTTGATTTGATTTGATTTGTCTGTTCGCTTCCGATATTATTAACTGTTTGTGATCTGCTTATAAATTCCGGACTTTAATTGTCCGAGGAGATCTGTATTTGGGAATGTATTAGAAGTGCTTTGATTGTGACCTTGACTACTATGAAATGTCCGAGTGCTATGTGAATTCTCAACGAAAGTTGAATGCCGGACTTGGATCCGATGATTATGAGTTTGTTTGAGCATCTTATGTGTATGCTATATTCAGTTTCGATGCATTTCATAAAATGCATGCTCAGATAAAGGCGTTGTGACTTGAGTTGCCAGTATGAAGCGCTTCCACGTAAAGCTTTGCTCCGTGATATATGTGTGAACACGTAGAGCTATGCTCCGTGATTATGTTCTGACTGAGCCCTATGGGCCAGTAGTTATATAAGTATGTGAAAGGCATTCAATCACAACAATAAGAACGAATGTGAGTCTCATATGCATTTGTAATTGTTTATATATACGATCTGTTTGGAAATGATGAAATGTTATGCCCTATTGTGCAAGTTGTTGAATTATAAATTTATGTCAGAATGATTAAATGTGTATTATGTGTTATTTGATATGTGATCTGGTGAATTCATCAATGATGGTTCACTCACCGAGTTCGCAAAACTCATCAAAAATTGCAATGTGGCTTTTCAGGTACGAGACAGGAGACCTAGTTCCTTAGTCAGACTTAAGGAAATCTTTTGGATAGAGTTATGGCTCAGAGGTCTGTCAGCTGACACTAGAAGTGCTCTAGCATATTTTTGTAGTTTTGCTAGACTTTGTATAAGGCTTTGTAAATATTTGTTTGGTGGAAACAGAGTAAGCTTTATGAATGAATGGTTTTTAAAATTAGTGATTTCCGAGTATGTTAGATGATGCCATGTGTAGGTTAGATTGCCATGTGTAAGTTGGATTTTTGTTTTGCCCCAACATTCCATTATCATAAGGTATGTACTTGGATGTACTTCGGGTATTTGGGTATTTGTCTTATGGTAGTGGGATGTTGCATAGTCAGCCTAACTAACAAGATTATAATTGCTAAAAGGATGTGGGAAACAATGGAAAGCAAAGGAAACCTATGGTAATAGCCTTCTAATTTATGGTAGGAATGGAGAAAGAGCCTTCCTACTCTATGACAACTAGAGTAATGCAAGGCCTCTATATATATCTAACATATAAAGATCCTAGAGGAACAAGATCCCTCGCAAATCTAAGAAGAAAGAGAGGATCAAAGGGAATCAATGGGGAAGGTAGCTACTTATATACCTGAACATAATCCTATTCCAAGTAACAAGGATAAGTATGTTTAAACTCATCACCCTCCGAGAAATTCCCAACGAAGTATTCTAGGGAAGTATTGAGTGGAACTAGGGTTAGGGTGAAATGGAACAACAAGCTCTGGAATAGTTAATTGAAGGTCTCATTCTTATTGTGGCTAGTGGTCAAGTAAGGACTATTTATATAAGAAAAATTAGGCTTCTTAAATGTTCCTAATATTTGCCTGCTATGCAAGGAAGAGGCAGAGTCCTAAACCACCTCTTCTTTAGATGCAAATTTTTTAGATGGATTTGGGCTAAAGTTCAAGAATCATGTTAGGTTCACAAAAGGCGGTTTAACTATATGGATATGTTAGTATGGCTAGGAAATGATAACTCATTATTAGGGGAGGAGAAATCAGTAATTACTAAGGATAACAATTTACAATATCTAGACCGAGTAGAATAATTGGCACTTTAGAGGAGTGCAAAATATGAAAGAGGAACTCCTAGGGGAATATGTAAAAAGAATTAGAGAACAAATTGCAAGCCACCAAGATAAGGTTAGTAGGGCCATAAATATTGCCCCTGATTAAATCCTTAAATTAATAATTAGTGGTTTAATTATACAATTAGAGGAGGTTGAGAAAGAATTTTCATTGGCCCAATCTCCTTTAATTGGAGAAGGAAAAAACATATTGTTATCAATTGAGAAGCTCAGCAAATACTTAGACAAGTTATTAGAAGACAATGTAAGAATTAGGAATTTTGACATACCACTATTCATTCCAATATGAGTGGGGCTTTTACAACCTCACAAAATCCTTTATAGAGAATTGCCAATGCAGAGTATATTTGATCTTGTATATATGCAAGAAAGA
Source organism: Erythroxylum guanchezii (assembly GCA_025629825.1). Classification (NCBI taxonomy): domain Eukaryota; kingdom Viridiplantae; phylum Streptophyta; class Magnoliopsida; order Malpighiales; family Erythroxylaceae; genus Erythroxylum; species Erythroxylum guanchezii. The sequence goes on from JAOTAX010005066.1 coordinate 8,797, forward strand.
GAAAGTGTTATAAGAGAAAGTGGATAGTGAAGCTAAAGAGAATACAGGTCCCTCAGAAGTAACACATCTACTCTTATATAAACCAAATGGGCTTAGAAAATAAGGCCATAGAATGTCCTCATGATAGATGTAAGTCTGCAAAAATATGTGTGATGGGCTAGGCTACAACTTATAAGTGAACCAGGACCTATTCCAATTTATTAATACATTCTTAACTTTTACAATAACTTTCCTTTTAATAAACATATTATTCAAAACATACATAAGATTTAAAATCCAATATTTATCAAAGACTAAAAAATATCTCTTTAAAAAATACATATCCTTATTCTAATAATTGCAAATGACCATAATATAGCATAGCTCATTTGGGTCCTCAAATTTATACTCCAAAATCTATAAATTGACATGAAAAAGTGAAAATAGAAAGAAATATAGGAAACTTTTAAAAAAATCTTATTGTTGTAACTTTAAAAGCTATAAAACTAAAGAAAATCTTAGCTTCAAAGAGTAAATAGTCAAATTTAAGAATAAGTAATTTGGAGTGAATCAAAGTCTTTGAGTTAAAATAAAAGGAAAAAAAAAGTGAAGAAGGCTCCCTGTTTTGCGATAGTTTAGGGAGGGTCATAATGTACGCAACCTTTCCTTTGTATTTTTACAAAAAGGTTATTTTTGTGATTTGAACCTGTGCCTTTATGGTCACAAAGGAGCAACGCTCACCCCCAAAGTTGTGACAACTAACTACGAATATTATATTTGCCTAAAACATAATAACTCAACCAAATATAATTTTATAGGAAACATCATTTTTTGTATTAAAATTCAAAAACCAAATCTTGCACTGATACCAAATAGTTTCATACCTTTAAAATTTTTTATTTATGAAAATTTTTAACATTTGAACATAATTTAAATATGGTAGGTAATTATGTACATTTAAATTTTATTCATATTGTTCTATCAACACCAAAAAAAATTCCCATTAGCTTGGTATTATATTTACGTGAGTAAAGATTAATCTTATAAAGAAATAATTAAAATGTAATCACGTTTGATTATTGGAAACTTTAGATTGATATTCTTATATTTAAAATATTTAACTAACAGTGTTAGGTGATAAATTACTTTACATGTTTATTTATTATATTTAAAAATTGAATTATAATAAATTGATTGTAGCTTCTGTAATTTATTGTTACTAGTGATATATTACGTCCCATCATGTTTACTAATTTTTATACGTAATATCAAATAGTTAAAATTGGTGATTGATTAGATAAAAAGATCGATTTAAAAACAAATTTAGTCAAAAAAAAGGGTAAAATAAATATATAAAAAGCTACCATACTCAATGCAATTCTACGAATCTATCAATTATGTAACTTATATAAGATCCTTTAAAAGAATTATCATAAATTTATTCAACCGCCATAATAAGTTATGTGTTGAATGTCCCGTAAACTTTTAAATTGAAATGATAGATAAAAAATTAAATATTAATCAATTATTAGAAGTCCTTTCATTTTTTGGAAAATATGCAAATTTTGCATTATATTAGGATAGGAAAAACTATAGGATAATAGGGTCAATATTAGAATTGTAATTACAACCCAAAGGGCTAGAGGACGACATCTTAAGGTTGGCTTTAATGTACAACATGATACATGCATTAGTGAGTATGCATGTGTAGTAAATTTATGTTGTGTTACAGAAGGTGCTAACTTCTAATCTCCATTTGGATCTTAAGGTAAGGTTGTAGAGCATATGAATTTTGCGCTCCAAGATACGCTCCCTATAACTTGATTTAAGTACTAAATAAGATGATGATGATGATGAAAGATTGAGTTTTGAAATATGTCCATGCCATATGTTTTCAAGAGTATGTGATCTAATGAAATCTCTGCAAGAAGAGTTGATGAAGTTGCCTGATGATTCTATTTTCCATTTGGTGGAGTCTTTCTCGATTCGGGGTTAACTATACATTGAGGTTAAGAGTAGCTAGATATGTTGATATGTTTTAACTGCCTCTTGCACAATTGTATTATCTGAAATGAGGTTCCTCGTATTAGATAAGCGGGGAGAATTGATCAGGGGCCTTGGATCTCCCCAACTGTCATACCAAAAAGAGGTGGAGTTCCCATCACCGATTAGCTTTGAAATACAAGGCATGGTCTTTTCCCTTAACTTGAACATATGCAACATGCCCATGAAGTAGTGGCTTTGCATTTTATGATCCATAAGTCTTTGGTTTTAATATAGTATGCATGGATCCATTTTACCTATAAAGAGTTTTATTCTTGAGGACTATATCCTTTTACTAAATTGGATCTAGTTCATTATTCTAATAGGGATCTAACATGCAAACAACACTAATTAAGTCGAACAATAAAATAAAACAAATTTAATCACAAACAATCAAAATAATAAAAGAAAATTAGAAATACAATACTAAGATGGAGGCGGATGCTTTTTGGAGCGAGGATTCAAATTTGCTAACAAATCCTTGATCTCCGCGATATCTTCCTCAATCTTTTGCAACCTCACGCCTGTTCGCCGTTCAAAAACAATAAGTTGATTTGTTAATGATTGGTATTCAACAAAAGTAGGTGCAATGGTACGTTGCATACCTTCATCTATTGAAGGGCCTTCCCTTTGTGTACCTTTACCTCTTTCGCACCGACTACGCTCACTAGTTGAAGGTTCTGTTGCCTCGTCACTAATAACAACATAACGATCACCTTGCCGCTTCGCAATCTTCATTGACACCAAAGACTACAAGTCTAAACTAGAATTCCCTGAAACTAACTGCATACTTGTTCTCTCAGTTAGTAAACGTAAATGCTATGCAATTTGAGTTACAAATGCCCCAACAACTATTTTCCCAGTGCTAACTCTCGCTACATCCATCATATGCTCACTTAACCACAAACCAGCATTAAACTGTTTTCCATGCACCATGCATCGCAACACAAACAATTCATATTTGGAAACTGCACCCTGGCTATCTCCTATACCAAATATTGTGCAAGTTAAAAACCTATGAAGATAGCGTAAGCTGAGATCCACTAAAGCTGACGATTTAGACCTACTCGGAGAAAAAACATTTGTTGAATTTGCAATTTCACTTCAAAATTCTCTAGGCCTAAATTCATCATCATAACCATATAACTCACTGTGTGGAAATCCAAATATTTCATTCAAATCATTTAAACCAAGAGCATGCATCGTATTCATTCATTTGAATATCAAATTAATCACGACGCCATCTTTGTTATAGGTCAAAATTAAAGTTGATAAAAATTCTAGAGTTAATTCAACATATGAATTTTTTCTAAAATTTGCGAATCTGTCCTGTCTTATGTTATACAATAATTCATTGACTCAATTTGCAATTCCTAACTCAGTTATAGCTGCATGATCAATGAATCTATTTGGCATAATTGGACGATTTTTTAAACTTAAATACCTTGATTGGTTCTCAGCATTGATAAAGTGAAGACAAGAATTACCTAAATCAGGGACATCGCCCCCTTCAGAGGATGAAGATGCTCCAAATCTTGTAGGAGGCATGATCTAAATAACAATCAAGAATCAAAATATTTGCATTAATCTCAAACCAAACAGAACAATTTATTACTTAATTAGATTTAGAGCAGTTAAATATAATTAACAAACATAAAATTCTATAGTAATATAATTCCAATAGGTCATAAGATGAACAAACATTCGTTTTAAATATACATCTTTTAATCAAAATGTTTTTGCTATGATTCTAGTAGCCCCACAACTGTCTTGTTAGTTTATCTTTGACTTATCCCATTTTAAAAACTAGTAATCAGCACCAAGGTGATCAATTATTACTTCACATTGAACATATAAAACTAAAACTGCCAAGTCAGGAGAGAAAAGATGATTTCTTTAACTTTATCTTACATGTAAAGAAAAAAAAGTTTTGATTTTATAATGTATGAGAAAATGATAGAAATTAAGGCAAACTAGGAACCTTACATTAGATGATGCAACATGCTCATGTGATGAACTAGGTGTAGGCTTACGATGTAAATTCTTATTCCTCATAAGAATTATCTTAACCTTAGATGACGGACCCATAGAATTATATGCCTATCTCCTTGATTTTCCTTATCAAATGCTCTAATTCTTGACCAAACTCTTCCCTAAAGGAAACATCTTCTCAATTAACTAAAATATAACATAAAACAACTAAACCAATTTAATTTCATTATGAAAACATAACAAAAAATTTAGTCCAATACATATACATTATATATATAATGTATAATGTATATGTATTGAACTAAATGACACTTAGGTTTTTGTTTTCCTTAAACAAATCAATCACAAAAGATATTAGCCTAAACAAGCTTCAATTTTAAGAATGTTAACATTTCAATCTAAGTGACCAAG
>JAOTAX010005106.1:0-13217 GCA_025629825.1 Erythroxylum guanchezii
TTTTGAATTAGAAATGATAGACAAGAGTAAAGTAGTGAATGAGAAATGTGGATAGATTCATGTTTTGCTTTGGTGTTCTTGGTGGATAAGAGATTTTGAAATGGGAAGAACTAAGGTGAAAGTTATAAGTAAAATGAAAGCAAAAATGAAGTTGAATTTGTGTAGTAAGTTGATGAAGGATATGTGTGTATGCGTATGTTTTGTTATTAGTATTCATAATTAATCGTGGACTAAAATTTCTTTATAGATTATATTGATTTGAAATGGAGTTGAGAATGAGGAGTAAATGAAGTAGAAAAGGTGATCTTGGTATGAGTTATGTTAAGGAAAGATTTTGAAACAAAATGGGTGATTGATCTGGAAAATGTTCACTAAGTATGCATTATTCTTTTAGCCACAACTTTTTCTCTAGTTATTAGAACGAGATGATTCTTGATTTTGATTAAACTAGAAACATATGGCTACATTTCTTATGAAGACATAAAATTCAGGAGGAAATTCTGGATTGATTTAGATAGATTTAGACAAAGTTATCTTCTAGAAAGTTTTAGGTCTTTCTTTTATCTTTCTAACGGTATATAGTATAAGAATTTTGGACCTTGGAGTCGAAAGTTATGATTCTTATAAAGGAAGATGTTCAAGAGTATAGATGTATCATCTATAATGACATCATATCATTTGTGAAGACGTATCGTCTGTGATGACATCATATCGTCTATGTTTAACTTCTATCTTTGGCCTTCTGCTTCTTCTATGTTTGACCATCTGCTTCTTCTATGTTTGACCTTCTGCTTCTTCTATATTTGACTATCTGCTTCTTCTATGTTTGACCTTCTGCTTCTTCTATGTTTGACCGTCTGCTTCTTCTATGTTTGACCCTTTGCTTCTTCTATGTTGGACCTTCTGCTTCTTCTATGTTTGACCATCTGCTTGTTCTATGTTTGATCGAAACTTCTTCTATGCACTATTCATCTGAAGCTATCGTCTGGTCCATTTTTGACCCTCCAGATGATAGACTTTGTCATTGAGGTCCTCAAGAAAGTTGTAGATCCTGAATTCCTCTTTTGAACTATCCAAAGAACACCTTAATCCGATATCTATAAGGAATGTTATGGCAATTTTCCCAATTCATCTGAATTTTCAATTCGTCTAACTTTTCGTCTGGCTTCATCTGATGCTATCGTATGGTCCATTTTTTACCCTACAGATGATAGACTTTTTCCTTGAGGTCTTCATGAAAGTCATGGATCTTGAAGTCCTCTTTTTAACCATTTAAAGAAAACCTTAATCCAATATCTATAGAAAAAGTTATGCCAATTGTCCCAAGATAGGTTCTGTATGATTGAGGACAAAACCATATTTGATTCTTCTGGCCATGACCTTGTTATCCGACCTTCAATTGAAGTGATTCTTGGATCAATAGTTCCTTAACACATTTCTCTATCTAATGTTATAATGATCTGAACTTCAACTACCAAGACATACCAACTGAGCATTTCTGGGCCACTTCAAGTCTGTAAATAGACGACCTTCAATCCTGGCTTTTGAAAGGAAATCCCATGTTTTATAGTGCTACTTAGAATATAGATTCATATGAAAATTCAGCATAGTTCATATAACGTGTATAAGAAAGATAACTAACAACAATTAGGCTATATAAGACCTCATATCAATAGAAAGTGCATAAATGTACACATCATCATAAAGATCTTGAACAACCTTAATTGTACCTTTTACCAAAACTAGTGTCTCTGCCTCTTTCTATAGAAAATCAGTTCAAAGAGAACAAATAAAGGCATTCATCCACATAATCATTGCCTCTCATATTCATAAGAAAGAACAAGAAGTCATAATAAGGCATGCTTACAAGTAAACAGTAGGCCAGGTATCACAGCCCCAATTGTAAGAAGAAAATGAAATATATGAATGCAATACATATCCAATTGACATATCTAAAAGTTGTTAATGCATGAAAGTACATAGATGGTGAGAAATCTAAAATGCAACAATATGCAATAGAAATGTACATTAGAAGACCATGAAATAACTAGCCAAAAGAAAGACAATCATTTGAATAGAGGAGATAGGAATAATAAACAAAGCAATTGGATCTTTTCACTTTTTATTCAATTTTTACATTTTTGATCTATCTGTTTAAGGTTAGCCATTTCTCTCAAGATGGCTTTACTAAACATTTGAATAATTAACAAAAGCAGAGATAGAACATACTAGAATACTTGTCAGTGTAGTTACTCGTGAAATAACTAGTGGTAACTTATTTAGCCAAAAGTTACAAAGAATATTTTTCTTCCCAATGCTTGCAAGAATGTCTTCATATACCCTTTCAACCTTGAATTGAATTTGATAACCACAGAAAACTTCTCACGCTTATGTAATGATTCACATATCAAAGAAGTGTGAGATCGCTTAAAACATCACATGCCACATCCTTCCTTCAGTTCCCAATACTTCTATCAGTATGAGTTTCAGGACATAGTAGCGCTCTTCAACGTCATACTGCATAAAGTCATCTCTTGAAATTCTCTGCCACAATTCATCCTGTGAGTCTATTTTCTACAGCAACATCTTTAGTCAAAAATATCTACATAGCATGAAGAAAACCAAAAGAAAACTAAGAGAACTATGATATTCAGAAAGATGGTCACGTAAAAATTGCACTAAGAATCTCAAAATGACCTTGCTACCAAGAATTTTGGGCCATTTCCCTTATTTAAAAAAGAACAAAAAAGCCATTATTGTGGTTCACACCGCTATCGCTAGGGGAAGAAAAGGTGGTGATTACAATAAGCTGCAGCCAGATTAAACATAATTTTTCTTAGAATTCTCTCCTATAAAACCAAATTTAGGAAACAAAAGTTAAGGCTGCAAAGAAAGCAATCCATATTTTCCCAAATAACCAGAAGAAGGGACTCAAGCTATGCACAATATAAGTTCCTCAATACAACCTACACTATAAAATAAAAATACTAAAATTCCATAAGATAACAGAATATACAGGAACTAGGATTAGATTCAATTTGTTCTCATCTAAAGGATGGAGGCATGGTCTCAAGCCCCTAAAGGAATACAAACCTTTGCACATGTTTATAATCACCATTTAAATTGAAATTTAAATCAATTAGGATAATAGATATGGTAAACTCACAAGGTAGATATATAATCCTCTTCCCTAAGATTCTTTATAATCTCATTCCATAAGGAAGAGAATCTAGTAGCTTCAATCTTTTTATTCTTCACAACCTACCACAGAGAAGGTTAACCACCATAAATCAGCACAATCAAAGAAAAACAAACACAGAAGTAAAAGGTTAAAGCTATAAGACAACAAATTACTTTTTCACCACCAAAAAAGTGTAATTATCAATGTAATTAGTGAATGAATTACAAACATGAATGTCAGTTCTCAACATGGAAAAGCATATCAAACCAAAGCAAAAACTCCTGCAAGAATCAACCAAAAAAAGCAGTGAAATGTTAAACTTATCAATTAACAAGAATTTACATATGAAATGAACAATGTAGGTTGCAAACCTCATTAGAAGAGTTGTCAGGAGTATTGTAAGACATACATTCTTTTTTAGAGCCAATGTAACAGCACAATAGAAAAAAAGAAGAAGAAAAGTATGAGATTTGAAGGACTTAAACAGGATTGAATATTAACCATTATAAATAGAGATTGAGAAGAAACCTACTTGTTGTTGAGTGGAGCATGTGGAGTATTCAAAAAAGACCTAGAAAATCCTCGAAGATTTTGTGGACAACCTCAAGAGATTGAATTTGCAATCATTACAAATAGTGACTCTCCATAGAAAAATAAAACTATGGGAATGTTAAGGAAAACAAATGTCAAAAGCCAAATTAGAAAGGTGGTAATAAAAGAGAAAGAAACTACATAAAAATTGCACCAAATTAATGCAGATGGTTCTATTAAATGACTTCCTTCCCCAAGGCGATCTCTAGGTCCTAGTAAGAATTCATTAACAGCACACGTAACTATATGCCATTATGATATATACAAGTCCATAATATCCTAATCTCATCTTCCTAATGAGCTGACAACCCCATTTTTGAATCTATGCTCCTCTGAGACTTGTCATCTGTATCATCAAAGAATATGGTAGTGTTATTTATGTTGGCATCACTAGCATCTGATAATATGATAAGTGTGAAATACATCGTATTTTAGGATATAGTTTGATATGTGTTTATATATTTATTCGATTCGATGGAATTGTGTTAGTTTGTGAATTATTTGTGCTTAAGTGTTTTTATGGGTTAGTATAAGCATTTGAGCTTAATTATTATGTCTTTGAGGTACCTTGATGTGTTTGTTAGTATTTCAGGGTCAACAGGAAAGAACGTAGAAGTTTCAGAGAGACTTGGACTGAAACAACGGCCCATAATCGTGACCCATCTGCCACAATCGTGACAAAAACAAGGGAGACACCCCACGATCGTGGCCAAAACACCACGATCGTGACAGATGCATAAGACTTGGCCCATGATCGTGGCCTGCTAGCTAGGATCGCGACAAAAAGCTTACAAGTGGCCCATGATCGTGGCTTGCAAGGTCACGATTGTGGCCTGTGTCGGGCAGATGCGCAGACACACAGAAAAGTCTAGTTTTAAGGGATTCTCGAACCTTTCGATCCCGAAAAAGTCCTAAGGCTGCCCAGAACACATCAAGTATGTAAAAAATGAGACAAAAGAGATAAGGAACATATTCCATCATCCACCATCACGAAACCCTAAAGAGAGTTCATCGAGAGATTGAGAAAGAGACGAAGGAAGAGAGATGTGAAGAAAAAGCCTACACGAAGTACTTCCCAAAACATGAGGTTTCCAGTCGTTGTTGCCTCCATCATCCATTCGGATCCATTATCCAGTATATTTCTATTTTTATCTATGTATAAAATTGGAATAACTGTTGAGATAAGATTTATAAATGTTGAGAATTGTCTAAACTCACCTTCGGATTATTTTTATCTTTGATTCAATAAAAATTTGATTGTTTATGTGAATTAGATTCATTATGATTGATTTCTTCATTTTCATAAATCAGTAATAGACAAAGAGGGTACACTGATGAAAAATAATTAAATTGGACTAATGAGGGTTAGGTAATTTAATAAGAATAAGAAATCAATCAAATTGGTAATTGTGTGACAAGAGATCTCACATAGGTTTCCGGTAGTCTAGTGTAAAACTTCAGATCTAATTAAGGTTTGGATATATTATGAATTGAGAAATTGCAATTTTTCATAATCTGATTAGGGCTTATAATTTAGGGCTTTTGGTTATAACTCGAGAGAGAGTAACCAAGCTTAGGATAGTCCAGGACTAAGAATCCGGCATTTCATAATTAATTAGGTTAGTGTTAAAGATAGGTAAAAATTTCCTCATTCTCTCAATTGGTAGCTCCTTAGGTTAATTCTTTGTATGTGTATTGCAATTTTCTGATTCGTTAATATTTCGTGATTTATTCTTGAGTTGAATTGGTTGATTCAATTGATTGATTAAATTGCGTTATTGTTTGAGTTTAGTTACAGTTTAGGATTAGATTAACCCTCCTCGTGGGGACTGACACTTTAGATACTACACGAACGACCCGTACGCTTGCTAAATATCGAGATTAAAATATTAAAACTACACATATCGGAAATCGCGATCATAACACTAGATCAAAGTCAAAGCTCAAGATATTCTTCTCCACAAATCTAAGATGTAAGCACAAAGACATAAAAATACCTCCTTATTTGTTCATATACATAATAATTTAAGTTAATAACTACAAAAAAGAAAAACTAGAATTAGCAAAGACAATTGCGTTTGTAATTCTAGTTTACAAACAATAACTATAGAGGCACCAAATAATGGCGATGATAACATACTCCTTCACAAACAACAACCAGAAAGGCACCAAGATACCCTAATATAGCACAGGATATCAACTTCAAACCCAAAAGACTTCTTTAAAGATATAGACTACATATATAGAAAATAAAATGGAAAGAAAGATAGGAAAATGAGCAAGTGAGTTTATATACCGAGCGACTTTCATAGAGTTTGAGCTTCTGCAAGTAACATGAGTTTGAATCTGGTAATCCAATGATCCGATTACTTTCCATTCCTATTTCTGAAAATTATGGATACCACAACCTACATCAAGCATCCATGTTCACATCTACACATAAACATACAAGATACACACATAAAATACTAGTAACAAATCCCTCATCAATAATAGAAAGTAAACATGTTAAAAACGACAGATAAGTCATCGAAATTGTCAGGGTTCTCCAAGAAGAACTTCAATTCAACGGTTCTTTTTGCCGATCAAAATCTAACAACAGGCGCTTTTGTTATGCTGTCCCTCAACACCATGCTTGTAGCAGCACCCAAGACGCATATCGCCTTACACGCTCTATTTGTGTTAGCGACCAAACAACCCTCCGTAGTCGCCATCGTAATTGAGTACTCAGACTCGTCAATCAGCAACGAACCAGCGATGCCCACCAGTATCTACATATACCCGATCTACATTTTACAACACTGTTCTAAAATAGAGTCGTAGTCAAATCCTTTAAGAGGCAAACCCTTGTGCGATCTTCGGGTCATCCTCTGGATAGTCTCCCGCTGTATAAGAACCGCACATTTGCAATCATCGAGCTTAGATTCCAGATAATACGAAGGGATAGTACCAGAAATAACCGATTTGACGATCTCCTCGTCTTCTTAGGAGGCTAAAGATGAAATTAGGGGAGGAGGAGTGGAAATGGGAGGAGGGCAAGTGACGAGGCGATGATTTTCTTGGAGGAGATAATTAGGATCAGTGGTGGTACCGTCGTCACGGTCCCAAGCATTGTTGGAGTCTCGTGCAATGAAGGACTAAACAAAATCGATGCCAAAGAATCCAAGTAGATAGATAGATGACGCGATGAGGGAGACAATGGCGACAATCTCCCTGAGAGTGACAACGTGCAGAGGAGTGGAGTTGTAGATCTTGGCGTAAGAGGAGGTTCACTAGAGAAGAGAAAGGAAAAAGCTTCGAAGAGGAAAATGTAATAGTTACTCAGGAGATTCCAGAGGGATCAAAAAATTAGGGAGAGTTTCATGGTTTTTGCTTCGAATAAATTGCGCCGTTGAATAAATTAGAGGGTTCGATCTATGACATATCGGTAGGACGACGAATGTACCCGTTCACGCTTAGTATATAGTAGTTAACAGCTAACGAAGAAAGATCCATGTTAATAATCCGATTTGGCTCAGTTCTTTTCTTATACAATTACGAAAAGCTCCATTCTTACATAATTAATAAGGATCAAAACTCCCCAAAATCAATATTTCATGGTTAAAACTTTTACCATGTCTAACTAGTCGTTAGATTTTGATTTGTGCATACAATGTAAAAAATTTATACAAAAAAAAAGATGTTTACTTTTCCAGGCATTAATAAAAAATTTCTGAATATACCTTAGAACATGACTAGAAGAAAAAAAAAAAAACTGATCTTATTCTTTTCGTAATTAAATTATTACTTTTGAAACGTACGACCCTGAACCTTCCTAAGGAAAATTAATGTAGTTAAGAATTAAAGAACGTAGGTAGCGACAATTTAAATTCTTTTATTGTATCAAAATTCTTAATTTAGTCTTTTCATTTATTTTTTTAATCCTATATCTTTTATTTGAATCCTATTATTTTTAGAAGTTTCTAAATTTAATAGTTAATCCTTTAAAACAAAAAAGGTTAAATATTAAAAAGAAAAAAAAGGTACTAGGGGATTTATTTAAAATAAGTCAGACACCCCCTTTCGTCTTTTTTTATCATATTTTCGTGTCTCTTTGCTCTCCCTTTTCACCAAATTTTTCCTAAAAATCATCCAAAAGAGTTTCGTCAAGTTTGGGGTTGTATTAACCTATCTACTAGTTGAAATAAGTGAATAGAGTTAATTTGGCCTTTGTTTTAGAGACAAAGGAACGCAAGAATGCCACACTTTCTTTAATTCTTCTATTTTTAATTAAGTAACTACTCTTTTCAAGTATTTTCAAGCAATTAAGCATGTTTTAGGTAACTAGTAAGTTACTTTTATATTAATAGGTTATATAACCCAGGCAGAGAAAATAGATATACTTTTGGAAATTTTGATTTATCAACAGGCTGTTTGGTTTCATTTTTTCTTTTGTTTTTTGATGTTGCTTTTGTAAAAAAGAGAATCAGATGCTTACAAAGTGTTTGGATGAAACTTGTTTTTATTTTTCTCTATTAAAAATAAGAAAACAACAACAAATTTATGAAACATAAAAATCTTGTTTTTGTGTATTTTTAGAACAAGTTTTTTGTTTCATAAAATCAATATCACAATTGGTTTCTTTGTGTCGACTTCAGCATTTTTAGTGTCTCCTGCATCTTCTGTGCTGCGATTTCTCTAAATACACCCTTTTCCTATTTGTTTTTGTATCTGTTGCTTCATTTGCTTTTGCATTCTTGTTGTTACTTGCGTTCAAAGCTTTCTCTACAACTAGAAATCAACAAAAAACTAACACCTTTAGTGCGTTCTCTTCCAATCATCTTCTTCTCCTAAAACAAGTCTCGCACACAAGAGAAGTGGAAGAAAACAACAATAAGAGAGAAGTTGACGAATTACCTATCTAGTTTCAATTATGCTACACTAACATGTATAAGGAACTTAAATAGCTAAAATCAAATACGGATTATATCACAACAACTATTTTATTGGATTTTATAGAGCTTGATTATAGAATACATGTTTGAGTCTGATCATAAAAAGGATGCTCTTCAAGTAAAGTAGCCTATCCTCTTTATGGGACTTACTCAGGGGTTGGAAAAAAGACGCGTTTTTTTTTTATTGTGAATTAAAATGTGGCGGTATATATGTTCACTGCCAAATCAATTACCGTAACATAATTGAAAATAAATTGGTAATTCATCAACTTCTCTATTATTTTGTTTTTTTTTTCACTTTTTTTGTGTACGAGACTTCCATTATATTTTTTTTCACTTTCAGTGCAACTCTTATTTACAACAATATTTTTAGCTAGTTGTTATAGCACCTCCATTGGCATCAATATCATCTCTGTTTAGTCGTCACGCTTTGCTAGTTCCCTCCAAGCCACTAACTGCTAGCCTCGACATATTTTAGGTAAAGCTATAACTGTCTTCTTCTTCAACTATGCAATTGAGCCTTTTTTAGTTGCCACTGCCTACACATGCCAAAGCCAACCGCTTCTTCTCCAATTATAATAACCAGTCATCAATGTCAAGCATGGAAATAGAGCGCCTCACTTCTAGTTCACCAGTCAATTCAATCTATGTGACACCCTCATCTTATGGAGTTATAGTTTCTTCCTTCTTTCTTCAGTCTCTCACTGCCAACGAAATCTCTAGAAACCTTTATAGTTCTTAAAACTGACGATGTATATTGAATTCAACTACCCATAATATTTCTTGAGTGATGAGTTCTTTATGGGAAGGTTAGGACTCTAGTTGTTTAGGAAAAATATGTCTTACTATTGAGGTGATTCAGTGGTATACCCACTTTCCAACATTATTGTATATAGCATTGAATGATGATGTCCATTCGCCTAAACTTTGGACATTCTTTAGAGTAAACTCGTCAAGAGATCTCAACCAGAATGTGTGTACTGTGGATTAATTAATAGTTAAATATGAGAAAAACACTATAGGCCCTTTAACTTAGTCCATTGGAGTAATTACCCTATAAATGGTTCATATTGTTAAAAACACTTCTGCTTGCATGAGGATGACATGCATCATGCATATATTATGACCTTGCTTAAATTTACACCTTTATTTTTATGCTATAGAATATAAAAGACAACTCATGTACCATAGATGAACATTGAATATTGTGGATATTTTTATAGAGATTGATTTACCTTCATTTAATTTTTCATGTCAAGTCTTTTACCATTTTCATGCATTTGTATGTAGTTTAGCATTTAGTATGGCTTTCTTATGTTTATTTTAAACAATGTTTAGCATTTAATACTTTGTAGAAATTTTTGTGATTGATGTCACTTATATGTAATTACATTTAGTGATGGAAAGTTTGAACAATATGAACAATTCCAATGATTATGTGGAAATAAATGAAAAAGATGGGGTATAGAATCATACCATAAAGATGTATTTAATCTCCTTGATGGTTGAAGAAGTGAAGAAGGGAAATTAAATGACTATTCTAAATCTGTTTGGAAGAATATTAAGGCAGGTCTTCAAACAAAATTCAATAAGGAGTATATTGATGTTCAATTGAAGAGTAAGTATAATGAATTAAGGGTTAGATTGAAGAATTTCAAGAATGATAATATTCAATTGAAGAATAAGTATAATGGATTAAAGGCTACATTTAAGAATTTCAAGAACTTACTTAAAGAAACAGGAATAAGCTACAACTCCTTTACTAATGAAGTTAATGCTACAAATGAATGTTGGGAAAAACTATTTAAGGTAAAATATGTCTTTGTTTTATTAATATATCATAGTATATAATATTTATTGTCATGTTTCTTTTTATCATTGTGGGTACATAAAATGGCTTATAGATTCAAGAAAAAAGGATGTAAGGAATTTTCAGACTTTTGTCATATTTTTGAAGATACTAATGCAATTGGTATACATGTACATTCATCAAATCAATCTCCATCGAATAGTATAAAAGAGGAACATAGAAATGATGTTTTTTAAAGATTGCTCGTTAATGAAAAAGGAGATCATGATATAAGTTCTCCATCTAAGAGAAAGAAATCTCCTAAGAATATGAAGGCAAAGAAGACACATTCTAACATTGTAGAAGAGATCTTGGTTATGATTGGTGACCAATAAAAAAAAGAATGATTTACTTGAGAAAAAACTGCATGTAACATCATCCACTGTGGAGAATAGATCATAAGAGTCTAACATAACGATAGAATGTCTGAATTCCTAAGACGAATAGAGTGTTTATGGTGTGTAATATGGAAAAGATATGAAGGTTTTACATGATTCTCCACTTTATAGAGATATTTTTGTGAAGATGATAGATACAAGTAAGTTGGATTGGACAATGTCACTTTAGTTATATTTTCATGATATTATATATCGAATTCTTATTAATTTATCACTTTTATATTAAACACTATTCCATATTTTGAACATTTTAAGTTTTTGTTTGGTATGAATGTTTGACTTAATGTTAAGTCGATGTTTTGTATGAATATTTTGTCTAAATTTGATTAAACCTTTTGATTAAATGTTTATTAATTATTTAATGTTGGCATTGTAAATACATGGATTTCTTTTCAAATTTTGAATCAAATTCTAATGATGAACTGAAGAAGGTAACCATTATTTCTGTAGTTAGGGGAGAGAATAAATATTTTTATTTAAAAAAGAAATTACGTAGAAATTTTGTTCTACCAGGTCATGATTGGATATCAGAACATTTGAATGGAAATCTTACAAGGATTTATGAAAACTTAAGAATGAGAAAGATAATCTTCTTGAGCTTATATGATGAGCTAAAGAGTGTACAAGGCTTAAAGGTAACAAGTCATTTGACCGTAGAGGAATTAGTAGCAATCTTTTTGATGAGTATAGGGCATAATGAGATAACTAGAGTCAATGTAGAACGTTTTCGACATTCGACCTAGATAATTTTGAAGTACTTTTGCAAAGTCTTACGTGTAATAAGTCATCTTGAAAAAAGAGTCATTACTCCACCATCCTTTACTAATACACTTCCTAAGATTCAAAATAATTGAAAATTCTTTCCATATTTTTAGGTACATTCATATATTTAATTACTATTTCAATTATGTCCACATGACTAATAATTATTTTAATATTTAGGATTGTATAGGAGCAACAGATGGTACATGTATTGATACACATGTTCCGGCCGATGAACAAATACCATATAGGGGGTAAATAAATTAATCTAACCCAAAATATTATGTGTTGTTGCTCATTTGACATACGTTTACATAAGTAATGGCTAGATGGGAAGGTACTGCAAATGACTATTGAGTTCTTTCAGAAACAGTGTAACAATTCCAACGAATCAATTTCCTATACCTCCATAAGATATTATATTATTTTAAATAAAAAGAATTATGATTCATTTTTAATATCTTTTAGTTAATATTATGTTCTTTATATGATAGGTAAGTGCTAGTTCGTTAATTCAGGCTACACCAATATGCCTAGATTTCTTTCATCATACTAAGGTGAAAAAAATCATTTGCGAGATTATAGAGGAAGAGGAAGACCCCAAGGCCCACAAGAATTGCTTAACTACAGGCATTCTTCATTAAGAAATGTTCTTGAAAGATGTTTTGGCATTTTAAAAGCAAGATTTCCTTAAAAACATGTCGAGTTATAATATAAAGAAACATGATGATAAAACCAAATATATTTTAGTTTTTTTATTAGAAATATCAAGCAAACTAATTTTTTTTTTAGTTTTTATATTATAAATTTCAACCAAACATGTTTTTGTTTTTTGATAAGAAAACATAAACTAAAAACTACAACAGAAAAGTAGAAGGGGAACTAAACAACTCATAAGTTAAATTTGTAATTACATATAGGTTAGATGAGTGTACTTTATGAATTATAATAGATTTTTTTCTTTCAATTTCAATTCCTTTGGGATATGTGTCATTAGTAATTGGCTGTGATTATTAAAAATTCTTAAAGCCACGTAAGAGCTTTATTGAGATGCCGATGTTGTGACAAATATTAAGTTGTTATATTTCTCTTTCAACAAAAGTATTATTTGAAATCATTTATATTTGACTTGTAACGTCGGACTTTCGGAGCCCTTTTGTGTTGTACTATATTTGGAGATACTACCGTATATTGATATATACATATGATTGTATATGAGTTCAAAGATGTATTTAAGTCATTTGGGTGTATATGTAAATGATTTATAATGTTATATGCCCTTACATAAACTTAGAATTCATCGGTAATGCAGAATCTTGGAGATTTCCTACATACGAGCTTTTAAGTGGATAAAACCGAGTCCATTGGATGGATATGAACATGGTGGTTAAATTAAATGAATTCTAATGCTTTAGAGGGGATTCAACATGATTTATAGACTCATGGGACACTTAGAAAGCTTAATTGGAAAAGTTGATGTATATAAGGGTTTATTTGCAAAT
>JAOTAX010005184.1:0-13207 GCA_025629825.1 Erythroxylum guanchezii
ACATTTCCCAAATAAAACATTAAACACCACTAATTCCTCATTTAATTTCATTTAATAATTTCTAATTTCCAAGAAAATTTCGGGGTCCAACATCTACAATTTGTTAAGACAAATCAACAATGGGTGGATATCTTCACTAAACCTTTGTGTGAAAATAGATTCAAAGAAATCAGACAGAACTTGAATATAGTAATGCTGAATGACCATTCGTATGATACTCATGATCCAGACGATTCACACTAGAAGAAGATAAAAAGTCGTAAGTTTTCAAGTAAATAGCAATGGTAAGTTATAGACGGTAACTTTTCAAGAGTGGATATCAGAAGGAAATCCTCTCAAGTTTATATAATACCTTTCACTCTAGAATATTCTTGAAATACTTTGAAACCGACGTACTCAGTGCTCTCAACCAAGACAATTCATCACACTATTCTGAGCTTCAAGTTCTTTCATTTCATATTCTTACTTTCAGATACTAATATCATTACTTTGAGCAAAATACATTTGTGTGTTTAGTTCTTATTGTTACATATCACAAATGGAGCAATCTCTTATCTATGGGAGACATGTTGATTTCATCTTCTTGAAGGAAAATTAGATGGACATTGAACTAGAAATTGAAGTAGTTGGCTGGAAAAATTTCTTTAAGGTTCGTGAAAAAGTCTATCTGAATGAGATATATGAGTTTTGGAAAAATGCAAAGGTGGTAGACGACACCTTAGTATCAATGGTAGATGGATTGTCAGTTATCATGAAACTAGATTTAATCGAGAAGGTCAGTGAGTGTCTAAGTATTGGAGCAAAGCTGTCTCATAATACAAAGTGGATTACTCAAGGTTGTGTAGATAAAGCACACCTCAATCGACAACTATATGGAAGTAGTGACGCAAGGGACAAGAAGGCGTCAACTCTTGTCCGAAGGCTAGGGTTCTACATTCACTACTTTTTCATTGTGTTCTACCAAGATTAGGCTCGAAGCACATTGTGACAACAGTCGATGAACAATGTCTATTTCATCTACTTAATCATCAACCCATTAATCTTCCGTACTTAATTTTGAAGTACATGATAAAGTCAAAGAGAGATTCTAGCTCTTTACTGTATGGTATGCTGTTGACAAGGATTTTTTGAGATGAAAATAGATGTGAAAAGAATTATTAATGCCACCACTATTCACAGAATGGGATTAAAGTTTAAAGATGAGGCAGATACAGGTTCTACACCGAAAACAAGATTTGAGGGGGAGCATATAGTAAGACGTAGCAGGAGTGAACGTGTTACACCTGCAAGAAAAACAAAACCTCGACCAACAGGAAGAACATCTACAGAAGAAAAAACTGAGAAATCGTCTGATGTATCAATAAAAGCTAATACGAATTCACAGAACGAAGAAAGTCAAGTTAAACAATCAACACAACAAGTGTCATTAAAGAGAAAGGCAGAGACACTTCAATCAGAAAAATCTAAACAGTCAAGAAGGTCACCAAGACTATTGACCTTACATTAATAAGAACAGAAGAAACAAAAAACTCTAACTCTTGGTGAAGATTCTGAAAAACCAGAGAAAACACATTAGGCTACTAGATCAATTGTTTCAATTTTGTAAAGTCAATCAGCAAAATCATATAAAGAGACAGAGATAAAGAGAAAGTTAGTATTTGAGAAAAAGAAGCCTCAACAACAACTTTCTTTTAAACCTGCAGAAGAACAAAAGAAGCAGAAGCCTAGCTTGAAAAAGGTTTTTCACCTAATGTTCAACAAAAGACAAAGACAATTGAACACCAATTGGAAGCGTACAATCCTTCTCAATTAATCAACAAAAAGGATTTGAGAATGAAGATTATAGAAGAGTACCTATTCGAAGTAGAAGTTCAGTTATTATTAAAGAACGTTTGAAAAAGTTAATCAAGGTACAAGTTGAACCTGAACTGATCAATAATCAATCAATACATCTGTTAAACCATAAAGAAAGAAGACTATATGGTATTCTACAAGATTAAAAGACAGAACCATATCCAATGAAGATGTCAAAGGATTGATATACAATTTATTCGATTACAAGCAGCATATCGATAAAAATTATGTTAGATATACACCCGAGATGTTTAAACCTCGTGCGAAATGAAGAAAAAGGAAATGAAGATGATCTTATAGAAGAGCAGATTCAAGCAGCTGTGAAGAACATAGATGATGCATGCAATGCAGCTCAACCTGAAGGTATCTATATTTCACATCATATTTCAAAAACATCAGGAAGTCAATTTGGAGTTTCTATCACAGATGCAAACTTCAAGGTAGTTGCAAAGGTGACAAAAGGACAGTACAAAACTATTATGGTTAAAGGTATCAATTTCAACTTAGAGACCTTTATGCATTTAATCATGCATTTCAGACCTTTAAGTTTCATACCATCAGTTAAAGAAGTGTTACACCTTCTTAGGCAAATAGTTCCTAAACTACCTAGACCTGATAATCTTGATCTCCTAGAAGGAAAACAAACCTTCAGACCTCCCACAATCAAAATTATAGATTTAGACGTTTTACCTTCAGAACCATCTATTGTTGAAAGCCTCCCTCTACCTAGTGAAATACAACAAGATCCTACTGTTAATTTGGAGTCCTTGAAGCATTTCATGAATTAGACAGAAGCCAGTCACAAACAGAATGAAATCCAGGAAGCTTTAGCAAAAGAAATTGAGGAAATTCATACTAAAGTTGATGACCTGAGTGACTCAGTGGGTGATCTTCATGAGGAAGTAGTATTTCTATGGGTTACTATTGAACAAGACCTCAAGACGATCCACACTGACATGCAACATATGTTTTTTGAAATTATAAAGCATCTTCATTGAATTTTTTTATTAATAACAAATAGGGGGAGAAAAGAAGAAGATAGAAAGAATATGAGGAGAAAAAGAAGAGAAGATAGAAAACTTTTGTACCTTCGTATATCATATATGCATTTGCATTTCTTATGTTTTTTTCTCGTTATGTGTCTGAATATTACTTTTCTATTCATCTTAATATCATTTTATCTTTCTAAAATTATGATTATTTGTTATCATCAAAAAGGGGGAGATTGTTAAGTCAAAAAGACTTCACTTCTATTAATTTTGGTGACAATCAAATAATAATAATCTTAGAAATGTATGAAATGTTTTGATAAGTTTGTTAAGTGTGCAAAAAAATGTAAGTAACACTTATTCGTCAGCAATAGATGATACACGTCATCATAGACGAAGCACAACAACAGACAAAGCGCAAACACAGACGAAGCGCAAACACAGACGAAGCGCAAATACTATACGAAGCGACAAAATTAGACGATACAAAAAAGAAGATACTCTAGAACGTCAAACAGTTAGTTAGTTGGAGTCAGTTGGAGACTTTGACTATAAATACTAGTCCTAGTCGAAGACTAAAATAACGTTTTTTTATAAGAGAGAAAATTATAATTGTACAATACTTCGAGAAATTCTGTATTCAAAGTGTGAAACAAGAGAGAGAATACTACTGTAACGAAAAGCTCAAAATATCTTTCTTAGAGAGAGAAAGAAAAGGCTAAAGCCTGGAGAGGCTAAGATAACAGAAAGAATACTTTGTGATAGAGACGTGAAAAGGCTTTGGAAGGGAAGAAAGAATACATGTAAAGTTGAAGAGTATAGTGAAATCTTAGACAAACTCTAAGGACTGGACGTAGCCTAAGGTTTGGGGTGAACCAGTATAAAATCGCAGCGTCTATTCTCTAACCCTTATACTTCAGTTTTCTTGTTATTAGACTTTAGATAAAATTGCTTGCGATTTCAATACTTATCAACTTTAGTAAAATATCTTTGGTATTCATCTTATAGTTGTAAAGATATTCAAGAAATCTCAAAAGATTAATAATTTCGAAAAGAT
Source organism: Erythroxylum guanchezii (assembly GCA_025629825.1). NCBI lineage: Eukaryota > Viridiplantae > Streptophyta > Magnoliopsida > Malpighiales > Erythroxylaceae > Erythroxylum > Erythroxylum guanchezii. Next base: position 3,901 of record JAOTAX010005184.1, read on the forward strand.
TACACAAATTAACCCCCCCCTTCTTGTGTATTTTATATACTTTACGTGATTCCTATATTAACAAGTGATTTACTTCAGCTAGCTTTTTAGCTCATAGGCAGCCTCACACCGTAATACCACTAACAGTAGCACAGTCGAATTTACCACTGGTGCCGAGAGAGGCTCTGCAGTAGGTGATGATATGGTGCGCACAGTACATTGCGCAGCAACAGCCTGGGGCTGGAGTGCCATAGATGCCACCACAGTACCGCCACCATAGCAGCCTGTAGTGGTACCTAGTCCTGCACCAGGGCAACACCCGATGCTTGAAATCTCGGGGTATATCAAAGAAATAAGGAACCTTGGGTGTGCTAATTTTGATGGGCACGGTGACGTTATAGAGGCCAAAACTTAGATGAGACAAACCGCAGAGACATTTCATGATATGGGGTTGTCTGATGAGGTGAAGCTGAAGGTAGTTATCCAACTGCTAAAGGGTGATGGTAGAGTCTGGTGGAAAAATGTCCAGGGACTTTACCATAATTAGATGACCTAGGGTGATTTTATCAGTGAATTCAATGAACAATACTATACCAGATTTGATCGAGATCAGAAGAAGGCTGCCTTCTTTACACTGACACAGGGGAATATGTCGGTGCACAAGATAGATTTGAGAGAGCTCGCCACCTATGTCCCAAAATATGTGGCAGATGAAGAGAATCTGTATGTTCAGTTTGAGACTGGACTACATTTGGCTATCCGAAAGAAGATGACAGTTACCCCCATTACCACACTCAAGGAGATGGTACAGTCAGCCAAAAGAGCCGAGAAGTTAGTGAAAGAGCAAGGGAAATAATGGGAGGAAAAGAATCGGAAAAGGAAAGGAGGAGGTTCCTTCAGCTAGCAGCCTAAGAGGAGCCATAGTAGCTTAGCACTGGGTAGTATGAGAGGCACTGCATCATCAGCTATCAGTTTATGGTCACCACGACCAGGAAGTCAGAGCACTACCGCTACTACTAGCTCTACTTCTCGAGCTCGATCATATCAGTCTAAGCAGTGTAGACACTGCAGAAAGGTACATTCAAGCAAGTGTACAGAGCTGAGAAAGTGTTTTCAGTGTGAAGAGACAGGGCACATGAGGAAAGAGTGTCCACAGCTGGTTTGGACTTCAACTCGAGGAGGAGATAGCTTGGTACAACCAATGAGACACAAAGAGGAGACTGTCAAGGTAGGTGCTCAGTCTTTCGGATCTTCACAGAGGACTAGTGTGGGCAGTAGTACGCCTCTAACTGGTCAGCAACGCCCTGCTTCGCGAGCTCAAGCATGAGTTTATGCAATGTTGGAGGAGTATGTTCGACCCAATTCGGACACAATTATAGGTATTTTCTATATGAACATTTCTTTGTTGTTGTATTGCTATATTGTGATGCATGTTCTGTGTAGTACTAGTAAACTCTTAAATAGTATGAGAGCTAACCTATAGTGTTATAAGGTGTTATGTATGTTCTCGATAAAGATGCTAAAGTTTTGATTGACACTGGCGCGCAAAGGTCATTTGTCAGTGTGACCTTCGCTTAGGATATTAGTCATCCCCTGGAGCCGTTAGATCCCCCTCTCATTGTAGTCACTCCTCTTAGAGAGCAAATGGCTTGTGATGAATTATATACAGCCTGTGAGATAAAGATCAGTGATGCTATGTTAGAGGCAGATCTTATTCCCCTTAATCTCCGAGATTTCGAGGTGATATTGGGGATTGACTAGTTAGAGAGGTATCGTGCCAGGGTTGATTGTTTTAAGAAAGAGGTGGAGTTTGACCCTCAAGGTTTGATTGTTTTAAGAAAGAGGTGGAGTTTGACCCTCAAGGTGGAGTCCTAATTAAATTTACTAGTGACCGACGGATATTCTCAAGTTGTTTGATATCGGTGATCTAGGCTAAAAGGTTGATTCATCAGGGATGCTAGGCATACCTCGCACATGTGATTGACACTTCGACACAGAAGGTTGAACCAGGAGATGTCCCTATTATGTGCGAGTTTCCCGACGTCTTTCTAGAGGAGTTACCTAAATTGTCACCTAATCGGGAGTTTGATTTTACTATTGACTTTTCTCAAGGACGACACCAATATCTATACCACCGTTTCACATGGCAACGGTAGAATTAAAAGAGTTGAAGATTCAACTACAAGAGTTATTGGACAAGGGCTCCATCAGACCAAGTCATTCACCATAGGGAGCACTTGTATTGTTTGTCAAAAAGAAGGATGGGACCCTTCGCTTATGTGTTGATTATCGACAGTTAAACAAGGTTACCATCAAAAATAAATATCCACTCCCCAGGGTTGATGACTTGTTTGATCGGTTAAAAGGAGCTACAGTATTCTCAAAGATAGATCTGAGGTTTGGGTATCATCAGTTAAAGATTGATGAGAATGATGTGCACAAGACTGATTTCCAGACAAGATAAGGATACTATGAATTTTTGGTGATGTCGTTCAGATTGACAAATGCACCTGTAGTATTTATTAATTTCATGAACAGAGTGTTCCATCCTTATTTAGATCAGTTTATCATAGTCTTTATTGATGATCTTCTGATTTATTCTAAGGATGAAGAGGAGCATGCTAGACATCTTTGGAATGCGCTGCAAATACTTCACGAAAGACAGTTGTATGAGAAGTTTTCAAAGTATGAATTTTGGCTGAGGGAGATAGGATTCCTTGGGCATGTTGTATCAGGGGAAGGTATTTTTGTGGACTCGAAGAAAGTGGAAGCTATACTTGAATGGGAACAATCCAAGAATGTCACAGAAGCCCACAGCTTTCTAGAGTTAGCTGGTTATTATCAAAGATTTGTTGAGGGTTTCTCAGTGCTTATAGCCCCTTTGTCAAGGCTTACCCAAAAGGGGGTAAATTTTCAATGGGATAATAGATGCGAGGTGAGTTTCCAGGAGCTGAAGAGACGATTGACATCTACACCAGTGTTTGTCCTACCTACCTAGGGGGTTGGGTATGAGGTATACAATGATGCCAGTCGGCAGGGACTTGGCTGTGTACTTATGCAGGCTGGGGGAGTAATCGCATATGCTTCTAGACAGTTGAAGAAGCACGAGCCAAATTATCCTACACATGATTTAGAGCTCGCAACGATAGTGTTTGCACTCAAGATTTGGAGACACTATCTTTATAGGGAGATTTGTCATATATACGCAAACCAAAAGAGTCTGAAGTACCTAATAACACATAAGGAGTTGAACCTCAGACAAAGGAGATGGTTAGAATTGATTAAGGAATATGACTTAATAATTAACTATCACCCTGGAAAAATAAATGTGGTAGCTGATGCATTGAGTCGTAAGTCCTGTTTGGCAGTAACTGTTAGGCAAGATCCTTACATGACACATTTTATGAGTGTATGGAGCCTTGGGGTTAGACTCTCAATGGGAGAGGATGACGGAATATTGCTAGCATGGTTTGAATTTCGGCCTACATTATTTGATGAGATCAAGAGATCACAGGCTGACGTCCCAAGTTAAGACTCATTTAGGAGAAATTGTCATACAAAGAGAGTGAGAGGTTCAGACTAAGAGAAGACGAGTTGTTAGTCTTTAGAGACAGAGTTTGTGTGCCGAATGACCAGGGCCTTAGACGAGCTATCTTGGAAGAAGCACACAGTTCAGCTAATGTTATGCATCCTAGTAGCACCAATATGTATCGAACTCTTAGAGAGAGTTATTGGTGGCCAGGGATAAAAAGAGAAATAGCAAAATTTGTGGGCAGATGCCTTCCCTGTCAACAGATTAAGGTAGAGCATCAGAAACCAGCAGGTATGTTACAGTCTTTGCCTATTCCGGAATGGAAGTGGGAGCAAGTGACAATGGATTTTGTAGTTGGACTACCTCGTACATCAAAGGGTCACAATGCTATTTAGGTTATAGTGGATCGATTGATGAAGTCTGCTCATTTTCTACCTGTCCACACAACTTACTCATTGGAGAAATCGACAAAGCTATATATTGATGAGATTGTAAAGTTGCATGGGGTGCCAATTTCTATAATATCATATAAAGACCCGAGATTCACCTCACATAAGCACTAAACTGAAGTATAGTACTACCTTCCACCCCCAGACTGATGGTCAATCAGAGAGGACCATTCAGACACTGGAGGACATGTTGAGAGCATGTGTGACGGAATTCCATAGGAGTTAGGACCAACACTTGCCTTTGATAGAGTTTGCTTATAATAATAGTTATCAAACAAGTATCGATATGCCACCATATGAAGCACTTTACGGGAGAAAATACAGGACACCTCTATGTTAGGATGAGGTTGGTATAGCCAAAATTGAAGGAGTCGAATTGATAGAAGTCACCACTCAGAAGATAAAAGTCATTTGAGAGAAGATGAAAGTCGCTCAAGATCGTCAGAAGAGTTACGCGAATATGAGGCGACGACCATTAGAGTTTGCAGTTGGTGACAGGTTTTTCTTCGGATATCACCATGGAAAGGTATTATCAGATTACATAGTCGAGGGAAGCTAAACCCTCGATATATCGGACCTTTTCGTATCCTAGAACGTGTCAGGACTATGGCTTATCGGTTCTGAACCCTCGATATATCGGACCTTTCCGTATCCTAGACTGTGGCGTATCAGTTGGAATTGCCACCAGACTTAGATAAGATCCATAATTTAATCCATGTCTCGATACTTAAAAAGTATTTACCGGATCCATCTCATATTTTAGAGACACCTCCAGTAGAGCTGAGAGAAGACCTGAGTTTTGAGGTGAAACCAGTTCAGAATTTGGATCGACAAATAAAAAGATTACGCAACAAGAAGGTACCCACAGTTAAGGTTCTTTGGAAGAGTGACAAGGTCGAGTAGATGACATGGGAGCTTAAGGATACTATGAGACGTCAATACTTATGTATGGTCGTGCACCCCCCATTTAAGACTTAAACCATCTTGTTTTAATTAAAAGAGAGGAGAAGAAAGGAGAAGAGAGGAAGAAGAAGAAGTTTCGGCCATCACCAAAATTTACCCTTCTTTTTTATTCTTCAACTCAAATCAAGGTTTTCTAAGCTAAATTGGGGTCAAGGAACTCAAATCTATCATTAGATTTGAGAAATTCTCAAAGGATTTGAAGATACCACCAAAGGAAGGTTTAGGTAAATTTTGTCTCATCTCGCTCTACATTAGGATTTTGAGTTTGGTGTTAAGATATGTTGTTCTCCATGCTTGAATATGCATGAAACATGGTTTAGATGAATGAAATGTGTCATGGAGATGGTTCTTTAAGCCAAAATTGAAATGTACTCTCTTTGGTGAAAGCTTGTGAATTTTGAATAACTTTAGGAATTGATGATTTAAATGAATTCTATGGTGTTGATTATACATGTATAATGTGAATTGATGATGAAGAATGAAGAAGATGTATGTTGGATAAGGTTGGGTGAAATGATGGGAGAAGAAGTGGATTAATGTAATGAGTTGTGTAATTGATAAATGTAGCTTAAATGAAGGAAATTGGTTTGAATGGAGTGGTGGAATGTGTCGTTGCTTGGAACTGCTTACTATATAACAAGATAGGAGCATGAATTACTATGATAAAGTCTTGAAAATGTGACTTGAAAGTCATACACATTAGGTGTTTGATAAAATGCCTAAGTGAACTTGGCTTAGGATTTAAGGACTTGTAATGATATACATTGAAAGCAGCTTTCATGTTTACTTAGAGTAAACTTGAATTGTTTCTTAGATTGATGAATAATGGCCTAATGTGGTTGGACGAAAAAAATGTACTTAATTAGGCTTTAAAATGAGTAAGTATTGGATTAAAGGCATTAAATGTCTTAGAATTGTAAAAGAAAAGGTAATGTCAATAGTAAACAAGTAACCATGTGGGAAGTTTAATGGTCGAATCCTATAGCTTAAAGGGAGTGATATTGTGTTTTATACATTTATGTGATGGTGTATAAATATGAAATTTATGATTAAGTAGTAATTGCATTGTATGTCTTTTTATGTATAAAGGCTCGGGAGCCGTGAATCAAGGAGCTCGTACCGAAGATTTTTGAAGGCAAGGGAGTACACACCTTCTTTTGAGGTGAGTTGGGGAAACCATATTTCTCAAATAAGATTAGAACATCCTAAGAAGTGCACGATGACTTGTATGTGAATTTTGAACCTAGGCAATGTATGGTAGAATTGAATTTCAAATGGATGTTAATATGCTTATGTATTTAAGAAACAATATTTTTTTGAATAACATTTTGTACTTGGAGCGCAAAAGATGACTTTTATTGCATGAAATAATGTTTTGAAATTTACGTATGCATAATCTGAAGTAAATCACACGTTAGTATAGACTTTATGTTCAATATACAAAATGCACAAGAAGGGTGGTTAAATTGTGTATTCTTTTTCATAAATACAATCCCCTTTTTATATTTCTTTGAAAGCTTGCTTTTTCAAAGTTTATTAAGTAAAAATCACAATGTATTGCAATTAACTTCTATATACTTGTATTAAACAGTAGAAATAAAAGTCGAGAGTTAGAGAGTAGACACTGCGATTTTATCCTGGTTCACCCTAAACTGTGGGCTACGTCTAGTCTTCAGAATCCTTTTTGAGATTTTACTATTCTTCTCAAATGTGCAAGTATTCTTTTTCACAGAGCCTCTTCAGGTCTCTTACACCAAGTATTGTTTCCACTCACTTAGCCTCTTCAGGCTCTCAGCTTTTCTTCTCTCTTACAAGAAAGATATTGCGAGTTTTGTTATAGTAATGATAGCTCTAGTGTTTCGCACAACAAATACAGTGTTTGCTAAGGTTCAAAAACTTAAGATCACTATCTCAAATCACTGATTGTATTCACTAATTTTTTCAGTCTTTGACTCTGACTTGTATTTATAGTCTTCATCTTCAACTTCTTCCTGATAACTGCTTCTTTCTTCTTGTTTCTTGATTCTTGTAGAAATCGTTATTTAGTTGAGTTCTGTAACTAACTCAAACTGATTAACCGTTAGACGTAGTATCAGGTTTTCGTCTTAGTTTGCTTCCATTTTAGTTTCGCTTCCATCTTACTTTTACTTTCGCTTCCGTCTTAGTTTCTTCCATCTTACTTTTGCTTTTTCTTCCGTCTTACTTTTGCTTCCGCTTCTGTCTTAGTTTCTTCTGATCAAAACGGTTCATCAATTTCTAATATTATTATTATTTGATTTTCACCAAAATTATTAGACGTGAAGTCATTTTGACTTAACATAATCGAGTCATATATGTTGTGTATATATGTTCTCTTTTGGCTTAGAGCCATGACAAAGTTCCATTTTATCGGTTGGATTGATAAATAAAGGCATGGTGCCTTACTTGATTTTATACTTAATATTTGTATATGATTTGTTTTGTGATTGGTGAGGTAACGATTGGCCAATCTTGTGCTAAGCACAACAGATTAAGCGACCCACGTACCCTTGACACTGGTACATAAAAGTCGAGTCCCCGTATCGACACCTTTTTACGGGACTTGCAGGTGATTCTACACCTAGGGTCTGGACACCGACGAAGTCATCACCTAGGGTCTTGACGCTCTTGACAACTGTAGTCCAGGCTCACCACGAATGCAAGTCGAGTCAACACCGATAATCGGTGGGTATGCACATTAGTTTGGCTGATTGGTGATGACACACATAATTATTTTGGTTTATCCTAATATTTTTTTCTGACGAGATTTGATTTATACATGTGATGCTTTTATGCTTTTGTGTACTGGAAATGGAACCTATGTTCACTAGATGAGTGATTAATAGGCTAGGCCTATATGGTTCCTAATCAGTAAATGTTGAATCATAGGCTAGGCCTATGTGTTTCTATGTATGTTCACTTTATAGATTATCCATACCGTCTTACTATGTATCGAGTTCTATTCACGATATATGTTTTTCCTGCTCATTGAGTACCTAGTGTACTCACCCCCTCTACTTTCCAACCATGCAGGTTAATTTAGCGAGCTTAAAGCTCTGTGAGGATCGTTCGATCTTTTAACGTTTTCAAGGCATTACCGCACGTGGGTAGTCTCTATTTTGTACTTTCGTAGCATAATGGCTCATGAACTATTTTCTTTGGGCTGGTTATGTGGATATACTTTATGATTTTATAAATTTAACTCTTAACTATTTTGTTGTTGTAAAAGAACCTTATGTATGAAATTTGATACTGTTGTTAAGATTGCATTGAGTGGACTTTAAAGTCCTGAAGTTGTGGTAAAATTTTTGATGTAAATATAGAAGTGCGTTTTGAAGTAAATCGTACGTTAGTATAGACTTAATATTCGATATACAAAACGCACAAGAAGGGGGGTTGAATTATGTATCCTTTTCTTGAATACAATCCCCTTTTCAAAACTTCTTTTGAAAACTTGTTTTTTCTTTCTGAACTATTGAATAACAGTTTTACGAAGTATTGCAATTTGCTTCTGAGTACTTGCAATTTGTTAGAAGAAAGTGTTGCTAAATTACTCCATTTTCCTGGTCAGAATGATCATACAAAGTGGACCCAAAATTTTGTTTTTGAAAAAAAATCTGAAATGATCAATTGGGTTATCAAAATAGATTTAGAGTAATTTATCGAGGGATAAACCTTAAGTTCAAATGATACTTTATTGAGTTTTGATATTTGAATGATATTGTGATGTGAATAATGCAACGATACTCGGAATGTCATTAAACATGCATTGTAAATATTTCATATACATAAATGTGCATAAATGAATATCTATACAATTGTGCAAAGATACCCGGTATCCATTGAGGGATATGGGACATTATTTGATATAGCTCAGTATCCAAGAGGGATATGGGCTAGTAAAAAAGCACTCGATCACAACGACAATAATAATTGAAAGTAAGTCTCATAAATATTGCATATACATTTTAATACATATATTTAACTTATTAAGATGTATTGTTGTTTTGTAATTGAATAAGAACGTGATATGTGATGCTTCTTAAAATAATGCAAAGATGTGAATTATGTGTTTACATATGTTGATATATTGCATAAATTGAGGAAACCATCGTGATGGTTACCTCATTAAGTTCGCAAAACTCACCAAAATTGCAGCGTTGATTTTTCAGGACCGAGAGAGGACTTTGGCTACTGAGAGACTATACAAGAAGCACAATTCTTGTACTTTTGTGAAGAAGAAATGGCTCAAAGGTCAGACAACTGAAATTGAAGGATTTAGTTAGATATTGTATAATTCCTCTTTCATGTAGCATATTTTGTATTAGGTTTGGATTATGTATATATATTCGGATGATCTGGTAAT
>JAOTAX010005217.1:0-13205 GCA_025629825.1 Erythroxylum guanchezii
AACACCATAAGAAAATAGGTTTTTACCGATGAACATTACCGACGGAAAATTGGAAATTTTCGTCAGTAATATTCATTTGTAACGGAATAAGACCGACAGAAACAAGCATCGTTAACTAAGCCATCGCTAAATTTTCCGACGACAATTAACCTCCGTCGGTAAATATACGGACGGAATGGTTTTCCGTTGGCATATTTATCGATGGTAAATATCATTTCCATCGGTATCGTCACCGACGGCGTATCCCTTTCCGTCGGTGATAATACAAATGAAATTTATAAACCATCGTCAAAGGTATCCATCATGTTCCGACGGAAGAATCACTTTAGTCGGCAAAACTAACGGCCTTTACCGACGGAACCGTCTGTAACTCTAATTTTAGTTAACGACGGTTCCGTCAGTAACTGTAAGTAACTATAACTGTAGATACCGACAGAACCATCGGTAAATGTAGTTTTTGTTAACAAAGGTTCCGTCGGGAAATGCATCTTCATTTACCGATGGAACCCTAATTCCGTTAGTAACACCTCATATTGTTCATCAAAACCCAACCTACATTGCTATTTACCACTGCTACCTAAATGTCATATTATATACGAAATATTTATAAAATCTGGATGACGTAAAATTTGATTTTAATGTCAACAACGATAAATAATTGGTATATATATGTAATTTGTTTAAACAGAAAATGAATTGATCATTTAGCGGAAAAAGATTTCTTAGTTGAATAGAAACACATTAAATTTTACAAAAATTGAATCCAAAGGAGTACAACAATCCTATTGTCCTGGTGACTGTGGATGGGTATCTGAGTCTGTACGACGCCCTTCCAACCGCACAATGTCATTTTGGAGCTTATTTATGACCTCCATCAAGGTTGACACTGTTGTCTCAAGCTGATTGATGCGTTGTGTTGTATGTCGTCCATTTGATGTTGCTGTACTTGACATAGATGACTGGGAATAACATATGTTCCCAAATGTTCCTAGCTCGAAGATCCTTCCACGACTGTCCCTACCACAACCGCATCAAAATATGCTTGCCTCTCATCAACAGCTTGTTCATCTTGAGTCTGTCGCTGAATTATTTGTTGTATTTAGTCCTATTAGGAGACAATACTTTCGTTACAAATAGTGACTGCAAAATATTAAGAATGAATATTAAACCATGAACTTCACATATATTTATTTCTTTACATCGGCTGTTGACGAATGTCAGACCGTTATGCTTCTTAGTATGAGTATGCACAAACAACTGTTGGGGTGTAGGCCTTACGCCTATTGACTTCTCCTACATAACAATAAAATGTTGTAAGTTAACATACAATTTATATCAATTTCGGCAGAGTTTCTGTCACTATTTAGGATATTGCCCCATGTTGAATAAAGAAAATAACTAACCATAGCCATATATGGCACTAGACATTTATACCAGCATCATTATCCATCATCACAACATTCACAAATCAATTTCAATTGGAAACCATCAAAGTACAAAATTAGAATATAAGTGTAATAGTTAGATACTTATTAGTCTCTCTGCATGCTTGTAGTGGGTAATTGATCCTCCCGTATGAACGATAAGACTTTGTCCCCTTGGTAATGGCCTACGTCTGTTGGTCGAGTTACGCCCAAATACAGACATTGCCTCAGGTGATGCCCAGTACTCCTGCTAACGACTCCATATACTCTCAAAAATATAAGGTGGTCGTACACCAACCTTGTGTATCGCATTTATAAAGTCACGATAACGTGTACGGGTTCGCTTCTCCCAGAAACCATATATGACCCCATCGATACCAGAATCCCAATAAAAGTGTTTTTGAAATTAAAATGACATCATTCGATAATATATTATCTACTATTATTTATGTAATGAAAGTATACAAATAAATGAAAAAATGACATTATTTGTATATTGTACCTCAAACTCCTGAAAGTAAAATGCCTTTGTTTCCTGAGTTATCTTCTTTCATGCATAACTGTCAGGATCAATCCTCTCTGTAAATGTAGATGTCATACGTCTGGAACACATGCCAGATGAAATCAACCTAATACAAAAACAAATAGTTATTAGTTTGTATTATCCATAAACATATGTAGTGTTACATGCGATGTCACTTATATATCATTTTGTATTATGATATATTTTCTTCCATCGGGTGCTTCAGATCCAGGCTGGTGGTCATCTCCTTCATCCGCTGTTGGCAGAGTGGATGAAGGGCTAATGGTGGGAGGTGTTCCATTAGGACCAACAGTTGATGACCTATCAGCAAACGCATCTGCAGGGCCTGTAGGTGGAGGTGGTGACTCTGTTGCAGCTCGAGACTCTGATGGTCCACCCTCAGAGTAAGTACCACCGAAAATCCCTCTGAACTTGGGCCGCATAACATCCCGTTGTCTCTTTGGTCCCATATTACTGTCCTGATATTCACTATCAGACAATTTTGTTTCAATATAAACATTTTAACTAGTACAATGATTTCTATAAAAGTTATAATAGTATATCACGATTTGTTGAATAACATTAATCATAAACTCTGAAATCAATTATGCGAATAAGTGTTACAGTCAAAGAACAACATTAGTTAGTTTCACAGGTTAGCAACCAGTATTGCTCAAATACAGCACAATGAAATGATTATGATTTGGGATTCCAAGTGACATGAGAGTCGGTGAACGTAAATGAGTCCCCAATGGGTGGATTCCCGAGAAGGGTCCTGGTATGTACGAACGCATCAATGGAAACAATGAAAGTTCTTCTCTCATGTGTAAAGTCATTAAAACCTTCTTCCAACAACCTTTCTGCTATCACTAAACTTGTAGATGAAACAGGAGGGAGTGGTTTACCTACAACACAATTCCAAACTCACTTACATATTGTCAGATTATGAAGCGGTAAAAGGAACCTATCATGAAAAGTAATTTGTACATGAATTTTATGACCAGCTGTGGGGAATTGGCAAGGGTCCCAAAACATTGGCATTCCCTAATCCCAAATCGACCATTGTGTCATTTCTCCCACCCCCGAAATCGACCGTTGTGTCGTTGCTCCCGCCTTCCAAATCGACTGTTGTGTCATTGCTCCCGCCTCCTTCATCGACCGTTGTGTCATTGCTCCCGCCTCCTTCAGCATACATGTCATCTTGGAGATGCACGCAAGCTTGAAACACGTGGTTTATACCATCGAATGTTAATAAAGTTTAAATCTTCATAAGGAAATTGACGTTGTTCAGATCATAGTATACACCTTGGAGCAGAAGATCGACCATGAAAGGCAAACGCTCATTAGTTAAAGTACTTGACATTTGTCCTGCATTGTCTAATCCTTTGGCAGGGACAATTTTGCTACATTCCTCCTAACGGAATGAATGAATTACTACCATCCGGAACCATACGCCATGTCGACATTTCTTGATTAAGAAGTTTAATTAAATAATTGAAACAAGATATTGAAAAGTGAGAAATGACTTTCGTTGTCGAATAACATATTCATAGACAAACAGAAATTAATCACTATCATAACTTAATTATAAATTACAATCATCTTCATTTTCTGAAGAATAAGATTCAAATTCTGGCTCGTCATCCAATCCCTGACCCTCCTCCTCCTGTCCAGATGAAATGTCAACATATTCGTTCGATGGATCGTTCAAAGGTTCATTATCATCATATGTGCTAGATGCATTTATAAAATAAGCATCATCCTGGAACGTATCGCTTTCATTTCTCTTTTCTCCTTTGCCATGTGATTCAAAAACACCTCTAGGTTTAACTTTGCAAACCGCCAACCAATCTGACTTATCTCGTCGTAAGCTGGGACAAAGGACATAACACACTTGTTTGGCTTGCATAGCCTACACGAAAGGTTCAAATTGTCGCAATCTTCTTCGGCTGTTGATTTCAGCAAGATTATATCTGGTATGGACTTTTGTTCCAACATTTAGAGTCGGGTCAAACCAATTACATTTAAATATCACAGTTCACTTGATTGGCAACGTAGGATACTCAACTTCAAGTATCTCAACAATTTTACCGTAGTAATCCATAAGTTCGCCCTGTATGGAAACTCCACTATTTATTGTTGCCATGTTATGTCCATGATATTTTGTATGAAATTTATATCTATTACAGAAATAAACCGGATACGATTTAACAGTTCGCAAAGGTCCCTTCGCAATAGTAGAAATGAACTAGTTGTCTATTGGATTTTCTACGGCCTACATAAAAATCAAATATCATATCAATAAGTATAATGTTATTTGAACACATAATTGTTATAATTCATACTGACTTATCCATGTAACTGGATTCTTACATATCTCTCGAACCATCCTACAAAGTGTCTTCCAACCTCATTACTAACTTCATCCTGTGTGTTGTCCGGCATGATGTCACATAACAATGCCTCGTATAATCTAATAATAGTATTATGTTTTTTAGTTATGAACAAGACAATATTTGAATCATTGTATGGTTATTATGTGTAACTTACTGCACGAAAGGTTGAACCTCTTGACAATTCAATAAAATGTAAGCATGGACAGCCTCAATTTCTTGCTCTGTTACCATTGTTCTTGTTGCACGTCCATATGACCGCCCAGGAAATGTGAAAATGGATAGGTTACCTTCAGCATCAGTCGTTTGTCCCCCATCATCATTACGAGAAATTTTTCTTTCTCTGGTGTGCACATATGGTTCAAAATAATGTCCATAAAATGTATTGGCTTCGTCTACCAAATATGCATTACATATGGAACCTTCAACTCTAGCCTTATTTTTGACATTTTTCTTCTAGTGATGCAAATACCTATATTAACACAAATATGGTTATTCCAATTTAATTGTTAAAACATGTTGTAATTATGTCAATTACAATAATTTGAATTTGAATGACCTCTCAAATGGATACATCCATCGATATTGAACTGGACCAGCTAATTGTGCCTCGTGCAGTAAATGCACGGGTAAATGCTCCATACAATTAAAGAAGCTTGGAGAAAAAATTCCTTCTAACTTGCACAATATTACTGGAATCTCCCTTGCAAGAATTTCCATTTCAGTTAACTTGATTTCGGATGCAGTTGAACTTTTGAAGAACAAACTTAGTTCTGTTATCACCTCCTAAACCTTAGTCGGTAACAACTCCCGAAATGCGATTGGAATTAGCCTTTGAATAAACACGTGACAACCATGACTTTTTAAACCGAATAATTTGTGCTTCCTCATATCAACACACCTTGCCAAGTTTGAAACATAGTCATCAGGAAACTTTAGACCTTTCAACCATTCACATAATATTTCCCTTTGTTTTTTGTCCAAAGTGTAACATGCTTTCGGATATTTCCTGATGTGAGGATCCCGATGTAACTCATCCCTTCTACAAAAAAGTTACAAATCAACCCGTAATTTTGCATTGTTCTTTTTCCTCCCTTCATTGTTCATGATGGTATTGAACAAATTGTCAAAAAAGTTTTTTTCAATATGCATCACATCTAGAATATGACGTATCAAATTCGTTTGCCAATATGGCAAATCCTACAATATGCTTCGTTTTTTCCAGCCAAAGTTTTTATTGATAGTTGTGTTAACTTCATCAGCTTCCAATTCTATTACTTTTAGCAACCCTAATTCATCAACTTCCTGCAAAATCGCTTCACCAGCTTTGTAAGGGGGAGGAGGTGTTTTTACCATTTTATTCTTCGTGAACTTTTGTTTATTACGTCTAAATGGATGATCTGCACGAAGAAATTTTCTGTGATTGTCAAACCAAAACACTTTGCCCTCGTTCGGAAGATAAAAGGCATCAGAATCGTTGCCACAACAAGGACAAGCCAGTTTTCCTGCTGTGCCCCATCCAGACAACATGGAATATGCAGGAAAATCACTAATAGTCCACATCAATGCCGCTCTCAACACAAAATTATGCTTCATAGACACATCTTATGTATGAACACAGCCCAAAGATGCTGCAATTCTGATATCAATGGTTGTAAGTAAACATCGATTTTATGCGTAGGATTTGAAGGCCCTGGCACATTCATTGTCAAGAACATATATGCGTCCTTCATACACATCTATGGAGGCAAATTATACGGAGTTATTATGATTGGCCAAGATGAATATTGCTGACTAGATTGACCAAAAGGTTGAAAACCATCCGTCGACAATCCTAACCTTACATTTCGACTTTCTGCTGCGAAGTCAAGATGGGTGTCATTAAAATGTTTCCATGCTAGTGCATCTGAAGGATAACTCATTATTCCATCTTCCTGTTCGTGTTCATGATGCCATCTTATGTGCGATGCAGTTACATCAGAAGCATAGAGTCTTTGAAGTCTCAGAGTTAGAGGGAAATAGTACATCCGCTTCTAGGGTACTAATTTCTGTTTCATTGAATGCTTTCTCAGCTTGAACCTTAGTTGACCACAAAATTTGCAATCTTCTAATTCGACGTCATCTCCCCAATACAACATGCACCCCAATTTGCAACAATCAATCTTCTCCACAGGCAAACCAAGGCCTCAAATAAGTTTTTTCATGTTGTAAAAACTATTAACCATTGTATGATCAGGAGGCAATGATTCATTATACCATTTAAGAATTTTATCAAAACTTCGGTCCGATATATGACCTTCAGACTTGATGTTCAATATTCGCGCAATTGAAGACAATTGGGTCATTGTCTCACAATTTGGCTATAACTCTTGGTCTGCTGACTTAAGCAAGTCAGAAAACTATTTTGCCTGTGGGTTCGGAACTTCTTCAAGATTTTCCATATTGTGCTCAAAGGTATTACAACTTGCATCATATACCATATGCATGTACGGATTTTTAGCCTCATTGAAATAATTTGTTTGGTATCCAATCCCCCCTTCAAAGTCATTGAAGTTGACAGACGATTCTTCTTGATTACTATTGGATCCCGTTTTTGGAACCCAACTCTTGCATTCATGCCACATATGTTGGACCCCACTTGCTTCAGAGTCCAACGCTTGCTCTAATACCACACATGTTGGACGCCGCTTGATTTCGGAATCTAACTCTTGCTTTGATACCACAACTATTGGATCCCACTTGGGTCTGGAATCTAACTCTTGCGAAAATCATGAAATGTGTGCGTATTACCCTGTAGGGTTAATTCATTTAACCCTCATAAGCCATCATCGGTTCCATATCGTTCATATACCACCTCAAGCCACAAAGGTGAGCCCACACAACAAAATCACAATAATCACAACTTACTTCCTCAAAAGGGTAGTTCTTAGTCTCTAGTTTATTTAGAAACAAGAACCACCTCATTCGGAGCTCTATAGCTCAAGATATGCTTAAAAACTCAAAGTATGTTCATGGCCTAATCATGCGCTCCCAACTGACCCCTTACTTTCTATCAATCAAACTTATTGAATTCAACACCAATAGATACCAATTTCTATAGTAAGGTATAAAAATGTGTTAGAAATCTAACGCCTCAAGAATCACCTCAATTGGAGGTCGAACAAAGAAGTTATGGCCAAACAAATCCAACATGTTCATATCCTTACTCACATCGCACATGTCTTGGCGCAAATGCCATAACTCTCACTACAGATGTCGGATTGACTTCATTTTTCAACGTTTGGAAAGAACACATCTAGGGATAAAACTTTTGTGAAGACACAAAATTGAAATTCCGTCGTTTGGAGGGTCAAAACACACGGGCCGTGTGACCCAACACGGTCATGCCGTGTAACTTTCTGTTGAAATAGTGTTCCTGCGTTGGAAACACACGGGCTGTGTGATTTCTCACGGGTAGACCGTGTAACCTTCGGGTTTAACTAATTTTCAACTCTCCAAGACCCCTCCAAAGGATCCTAAACCCATCCTGGCATCCCCTTTACTCATAATCTTCCCAAAATCAACTCTTTCGAGTCCGATATCACTTCATAAACTCTAATGGTTCGGGAAACACGTCCTTTACGACATCCTAACTTGTAATGATCATAACTTACAACTCCGATATTGAAAAATTGCATACTTTATAGCGTTGGAAAGCTATAGAGATGAACTACAACTTTCATGAAGGCAACTTTGGCTAATTCTACCTAGATCGATACAGTTTTTCCTTGGAAAACAGCATACACATTTTATCCTCATGCAAAACTTACAATTTATCCTAACTTCACCTTCTTTATTACAACATCATTCAAAACAATTCATCTTCCCATTGGAATTCATCCAACACTCATCCTCAATTCATATGACTCCTTATCTTCAATAACATCTTATCATTCACCACAAGTCCTATCTTTCTTTTTCCATACTTCACTTATATTTATATATAACAACGATTCATAGTCAAAGTTCATCAACTCAACTCATATCATTCATACACAATTCATACTTCAAATCCATACACAAATCCATATTTCATTTACATCATAAGGTAAATGTTCACAAACTTTAATGGTATTCCAAGCCACATTACATCATCAATCTCAAAATCCAAAATACAACAAAAGATATAAAATCTTATAATTCTCAACATATATCCAAAGTCTTATTTTTACATCAATCCAACTTAAAAATACAACATATGCATAAACAAACAATTTCCTTGACTTTCTTTCATCCGATCTCTTTCTCATCACCTGAAGATGGGAATGAAAAGGGGTGAGCTTAATGTTCGTGGGTAACAAGTTTATAACCGAGAAACAAGCAAAACCCATTGAAATGTTTATTTTTATAGCAAAATTCACATTGAAAGCCATGCAACAAATATTTCCCAAATTCACAACTTATCAAGCAGTTCACAACATCAAACATAGTGAATTAATCAAATTTGTCACAAATACACATAAGCACATCGGAATGGTTTGGGTAGTCCGTAACAGAACGTACTAACACATTTCTCCTAAGGGTCCTATGCAGCCGTGAACAAAACGTACTATCGCAATCCCATATAATGGTTTTGCATAGCCGTGAACTTAAGGGAGTCCGTGAAGGAGCTCCATGCCACTAACGGGCAGGCGGGAGAAGCCTTTAGACAAGTGCACTTGATATACAAAACGGACCTAACCAAACCTACATAACATGTAATTCATGACTTGAAAACGGATTGCCCAATAGCACATTTCAAAAATTTGTTTGTTATGCACATGGCATACTTCATATGCATTACCATCAACATTTCATAATTCATCAACCAAAATCTCATACCAATTATATAACCATTACTCAAATTATCCAAAAGCCACAAAATACAACAATTTTGGAACAATTTGAAATCATTCCCAGTTCGTTCAAAATTCATATACAAAGACTTATGGCATATATTTTTCGAAAAACCCTTACACTTAGCAATTCACAGTTCATCATCAAAATTCATACACTAAACAGGTAGCAATTTTGCAAATCATTTACAAGCAATAAAAGCAACACTTATGAAGTAATTGAAATCATTTTATCTTCTTGATTTTGAAAACACATTAATGGCTTATTACTCAAATTATAAACATGAAACCCACCTTGAAATTCCTTGCTTAATACTTATTCAAAAAGCATCCCCTCTTGCTCCTCTTGCCTCTCTTAATCTCCTTCATCAATGGCAAAATTTCCAAATCAATAGGAATTTAAATTAGACAACCCATAACACATAATCATAAAATTGATCTTAGAAAACTTAAACCCATACTATTCTTAAACCATAAGAACCAAAATCTCTCTAAAAATCCAACAAGTCAAATATACTCTTACCTTAATCCTTCACCAAATGGAGAGTTTCTTGGCTTGAATGGAAGCTCTCATGCTCCTCTTCCTTTTTCCTTCACGAATAAACTTCAAAATCACTCTTAAAAGCTTAGAAAAATCAAAACACTAACTCTTGTTTTCTTTCTTCTTTCTCTCCTCTCTCCACCGAACCCTCTCCTCTCTTCTCTCTTTTCTTGTT
Source organism: Erythroxylum guanchezii (assembly GCA_025629825.1). Classification (NCBI taxonomy): domain Eukaryota; kingdom Viridiplantae; phylum Streptophyta; class Magnoliopsida; order Malpighiales; family Erythroxylaceae; genus Erythroxylum; species Erythroxylum guanchezii. The sequence goes on from JAOTAX010005217.1 coordinate 9,931, forward strand.
CTTTTTTTCTAATTTTCGTGCTCCTCTCCCCTCTTAACAAGAAAGACCATCTTTTATTACAATCATGCCATTAATGAGTCTAAAATGTCCAATTTACCCTTACATATAAGCCTTGTAACTTAAAAGCTTAAGTGGTCTTCCCAAAAAGCCCTCATCCATATACACTCTTGCTACTCAATTCAACCAAACCATATCTTAAAATCCAACCAACATTAACACAATAATTAACTCCAAATAAAATAATTAATCTTCCAAAACCTCACAATTATTCAAATCATGCTTAACTCCTTCCAAAAAATTCAAGTCCTTTTTCTAATCATGCAATTGAAGGAATTTGATAGCACTTCCTTCTAGACAAATGTTTCTCATTGTCTCAATTTTCTAATGACATCAAAAATCATTCAATTTGGTTCCATGGTCTAAAAGTTATACCCCAAACATTCTCGGACTGTTCTTATACGAAAATAATATTCTGTGCTCAAATTCCATCCGAAAATTGATACTCTTAGAGACTGAATTAAAATTCAATTTCATTAGACAATTTGTAACTTTATCTCTCTAGTTTAATCCAAACTAAGAATCATCTCATTTGGATAACTAGAGTAAAAGTTATGACTAAAACACCGAAGCATACTCAATGAATATGTTTCAAAATCATTTTTCCAGCTTTTAACTTCCAACATATCACATAAAACCCATCTTATGTCAAAACCATCTTTTCTATTTCATTTCAAATTCAAGAATTATCCTTTTCTTTACACATAAATAATAGCCACCAATTTCTCATTTAATCAAAAAGTTCGGGATCCAACAATTACCCCTTGAGGTGCTACAAATGTCGGGTTCCCCATGTCATGTCCACTGAAAATAATTGGGGGCAAACCCCTTTCTCAACAGATGCCCATTAACTTCATCACTCGGAAGGAAACATTTCTGTTTGCACTTTCTACATGGAAATCTGATCTTTGGCCCATCCATATATGCAGGTTGAGAGCATGCATAATCAATGAAAGCTTCGACTTTGGTACCAAATTCAGGATTACTGTAACCATCAGTAGTTAATCATCTATACATCCAAGATCTATCAACATAACTCATATCTGTAAAACTGTTAATTTCATACAGTGAATCATGTGTTAGTATCATTCATGTCCTACAAACAGTAGTAGACATCTACGATACGACTTCTGACTTGGCACGACAAGTTTTGGTTGTGACTCCTAAGCTCATCATATTTTGCACCGATAAGACTCACAGGACCAAACTTAACAGATTTTGGGTCACAATTTATGGGTTCACATCTACATAATGAACCTATACTAAAAATCTCACATATATGTTTATATTCAAACATATATATGTGAGCAGATATTTTCAATAATTAAACGTCATATATTCAATGTTTAGTACTGCAAAATATAATAAGTATTCATCAATATATGAATACATATTGTAATTAATTATTGACACATATAGGTACTTTTCAAAATAATGCGTGTTTAAATTTGCAAAATGATAGGTAAAGAGCATTTAATAATGACGGATTAAGAATCAATGCAATAACATTTTGACAATTTAAGGTCATTGGAAATTCACACAATATAAGACACACTCATCCTAGATGACCACAATGATAACCCGCAGTTCAATCGACAAACACATTCCCAAATTAACCGTAGTTCAAAAGCAATTACCACTAACACTAATTCACTTACCTGAACCGAAGTGCAGACGGATCTTCCTGAAGTACATGAACAGGATGATAATGACGGAGCAATAATGGAAAATATAGAAACTGCAACAAATGTCATTAAAATGTGTGATAATGCATTATGACATTGTGAAACCATAAACGAAATGAATGTCATTTTAATACCTGATAAAGCTTCTCTTTAATCTCGCACCAAATGAATATACTGGAATGTGTGGAAATTCCTACAACTACTAACAAATTCGTTGATAGGTTAGCAAGCAGGGAATATAACAAATAATTTGTCGTGAAATATTATAATCAATCAAGGTCATTAACTGTATTGTATTAATTCAATATGCATTTAATACTAAAGAGCTCTTGTTTTAATTACAAATTTGGTGATGTAACATTTTACGCTGATCCTATTTAAATTTTGGCAGAGTTTTCCTTATAAAATTGGCATCCCCTTTTTGAAGAAGGGTCAATCCTGCAACAAACAATACACTTCTATATCGACCAGTAATCACAACTCATATTGGGTCTACATACTATGTCTATTCTCAATTCAGTCCATATTGACATGTCATGTATCAAGAATTAAGGATGTGATCATAACAAAGATCTAACGGTTTGATTGTGCAATTTTTGTTTTTTTTCTAAATGTTATGGTGCAAACTAGTATCATAAATAATGGTACTAGTTCTTTTAAACCTTATGCAATACTTATAAAATAGGCTAGAGAAACTATCTAGACCGTTTATGCAAGCAGGAGGGAGATAGAGTGGTTAGACTTATGGGACTACCTAAGTTCTAATAACAACCTTCATTTCTATAAGTATTGTCTTCATAATGTAATGTTATGGAATTGATGAACAATCGGGTTATATATTTTATTGCTGTAAAATTGGACAAATTGGATAAACTTAAATCTTATATAGGTCGACTGGAAATGTGTGATGAATCTCCTAAAGTTATTTATGATAATCTTTTGAAAGTATGTTTAGTTTTAGGACTTAATGACAAAAATGAGGATCTTAAACTTGTAGAGTATGCTTTTAGGATGGAAGGAGAGAGAGCTATAAATCCCGATGTTCTTATGTCATTGAGGAATTAGGGGAACTATTAAGAGTGGTTAAATCTAAGAGGGTTATATAATACACAAGCATCACAAAAGAGGACATATACATAATGCACTACCTATAGCTAGTTAATTATCAAAGTTAAATTTCATCCAAAAAATCATCATAATTTGTTTTTTTTCATGCTTTTGAAACATGAAAAGTTTAGTAATAAGCTTACCATTTCTGTCAGTATAGCAATGAAGACATATGTTATTATGTAATGAATAGTTGTACTCTAATTGTATTGTCTAAAACTAAAAGAGAGTATATGGTTGTAGTTAAGACTACTAAAGAAGTACTATGACTTATGGGACAAATTCAGGAAATGAGTATATGATGTAATTCAAGTGCATTGTGGTAGTCAAAGTGTATTTTACTTTCCAGAGAACTAGGTGTACTTACTCTAAATTTCTTTGGTATTAATTTTATCAATTAGAATCAATGAATACTTTCAAGTTCTA
>JAOTAX010005261.1:0-13202 GCA_025629825.1 Erythroxylum guanchezii
AGCAACCAAAAAAATGAAATAAATAACATCTTCAATATTTTATCACATCCGATCTCAATATTTGTTTGCATATTCATTAAAATTATATAATTAAGATAAAATATGGACAAAAGATTTATGCAAAGAAATGATGAGTATTTCTAATGATCTCCAATAATGAGTATCATAATTATATTTTTGTGAACATTCGCCTCAATTCATCCTGCAAAACTCTTTCTTCAAACAGTTAAGGAGACAAAGAGAGATTCTCCAAGACGTTTACAGGGAACCATGGTTTCGAGAGGCATTTTTTTTTAATTATAATTATGAAATTGCTCACCAAATTAGAAGTAATACCAAAGTAATAATAAAGCTGCTTTTAGTCACAAGTCGTTTACATGTGAGCAGGTTTCCCAACTCATCAATTATCTTCTTGGACTATGTAAAATATGAGTATCTTCTTCTCTTGTATGTTGCTGTCAACGACTTCAATGCTAAAATTTAGAATTTAAATGGAAAAGTATAGCTATGGGGGATGGTGCACTTTTCTTCAATTTGTGAAAGCCACTTATCAATCAAACTCCCAAGAAGCAGCAGAGATAAAGTTGTCTTTTTGGTGCATACTGCATAGTAGTGCGTAAGGGCAATTGACTTTTGATACATACATAGTTGGTAATGGTCATTTTCTTTAAATTGGGAAAATGACATAATTTTTTAGGGAAATGACAAATTTAGACGTATTTTTATAATTATATCCATATTATTAATAACACGCAATCAGAAGGTAATTTTTAATTTAAATTTTGCAAGATAGTAAAAAGGCCAAATCTTAGAGTTGCTAATTGGTTGGGGTTTCCTCATGGAATGGGCAGGAGACAAATTTGGTTAGTGTTGAACCTACCCTTTGGCTTTGCCAAAGCCCTTCAGAAAAAAAGTCCATTTTCACTTCCGAAGGACGGGGAAAGTCACAACCACTCACCTGGGGTGCTTTTGGCAGTTTAAATCCATTGGAGCTAGCGCAAGCACACACAAACATGATGGATCTTTGTCGCAAGCTTGAAGTTACGACAAATTAAATAATGAAAAGTCAAAGTTGTTCAGTGATGCTTGAATGGTTTATGTTATTAAAATATTATATTTTATCTTAAGAAGCGTTAAACTTGAGGCACTGAGGTCAAGGAGCCGGAGATAAATGGTACCAGTCGAGTCACAACCTATTGATTTGCATGTTCTTTTCAAAAGTAAATAGAATCATATGAGCTCTAAGAAGTAAATTAGACAAAATGTTTAAAGCGGGGTTGGGTCTCGAGTTCAGTAGGACTGTGTAATTGATTGTATAACTTAAGTTTATTTCCTATTTTAGAATATAAATTATAAAATAATTAAATAAGAATTAATTTTATAAAATTCAAAAATAGTTAAACAGAAATTCATTAGTAGTTTTTTGTTTAACAACCTTATAAAACTCATCCTTCGTTGCAGAGTACTATTTCTGAAGCTAAATTGGTTCAGGATACTTTTAACAAGTTGCCTTCAGAAAATAATAATCTTTTGGGGTCAAGGTTAATCTTTTGGAAATGTCCGCATTCCTCTTTTATGAAGCTCAACACTGATGCTTCTTTGGATGCCTCCACGGGAATTGCTGCAGGTGGAGGTTTGATTCGGGATCATAATGGTCACTGGAAACATGGGTTTGTTTTCAAAACGAGTCGTTGTTCAATACTTCGTGCTGAGTTGTAGGCTCTTTATTATGGTATTCAACTCACTCGTAACCTTACCTATTTGGATGTGCTTGTTGAATGTGACAATGAGATTGTTGTTAAGATGTTGACTGGTGGTGTTCAAGCAAATTTAGGTTGTTTGCCTCTCGTTGCCAGAATTATAGACTTACTGAAGCGATTTCATAATGTGCAACTCACTCACATCTACAGAGTAGGGAACTTTGCAGATGACTCCCTTTCTCACCTTGCTTTTGATTTTCCTCCTGACTTTCATGTTTTGGGGCAAGTCTCCCCCGGTATTGGTTGATGGCTTGATCATGATTTAATAGGGGTCTCCTATTCTAGGTAGTTTTTTGTCCATGTGAGCTTTGCTCACTTTTGTCTTACCAAAAAAAATTAACTATAACAGTTCAAATATAAACTCATTCAATAATCTTTTATTTGACCAATTTAAGTTAACTTTACATAACACATAAAGAGTATATAATTAGAGGTTTGAATTATTTACTCTTTATATAATTAGAGGTTTGACAATTTGTGCTTTAAAGGCCCTTAGTTGCTTGAACGCAAAGGAGTTTTCATTGGAAGAAGCAGGCTCCACAATTCTGCTCCCTCTCCGCATCCACTATGCCTGACATGCCTCTCGCTATTTTTCTCCACAAACAGGTAGATAAACAAGGATAAAATCCAGAGTCACATGGAAGCATATACAGTTCCATGTCAACTTTGTGCCCCTTTTTTTGTGCTTGCCCTCATCTACTACTAGCTATACCACAAGACTCAAGCTGCCAAACTTGCAAGCTTTCCCATCCTCTAAAACATCAATCTTTTCGTTTGCATTATCCCTTCATCAATAGGCAACTTTCTTTGTCGCTTTCTCTCCATGCAATCTCTTCTCCTTACCCTTTTATATGTTCTGTACAACAACCATGAAACCCTCCCTGCCCTTCATGAGTACTATTATTCTTTGGCTCTCTCTTTGGGTTATATTAGTTCAGTTTTGGCGGTGTAATTTCCTCTCCAGTGTCAATGCCATTCATAACAACAGTGTATCCATTTCGAATGAGCCTTTTAGTAACAGAAAAATGTTGGCCACCAAATTTGACTTCACCCCTTTTCTCAAAAGCCACTATCAACATCATCGTCATCATAGTCGGCACCTCCCCTTGCACCGTGAGCCGGCCGGAAGTGATATTGATCAGCGTTATGGTGCTAATAAACGACTTGTTCCAAGTGGCCCAAACCCTTTGCACCACTAAGGTGCTTTCTTTTTCTTTTTTGTTGCTTATGCTTTTCTATTGTATAATGCATCTTCTTGTTATCATCTCGTCCATTCTTCAACCTAAAAGAAAGAAGATAGTCTAGTGGGATTTCTGAAATTTGTCGCCGGGCGCAGATTGTATTTATAATCTATAACAATGCGAGCACAGGCGAGTCTGCTTTGTCATCTCATTCTCACGGAATTTCATGTTTGATGAATCATAGATGTATCCTACTCAACCGTTATTAATTTATTGCGGAAGAAGCAATAGTTCCTGCGACGGCACGGAATCGAAATTCAATAATATATATATTTTTCATGATATGTTCGAAGTATAGTGAATATATTGAAGATTGGACAGGCTCAGTTCCTTGTAAACATTACCATAATAGCTATTTTGCAACGCATTCTTATCAACATTACCATAATAGTTATTTTTCTGCAACGCATTTATCTAAAAAGCGTCGAATAAATGACAGTTATCTACAAATCCTGCTTCTCCTAACATAGGATCCTCAATGAAGAGATGCGTTAGTTTTTGCAGAAAAATGAACATATTACCATCTGGGTCAAAGACCAGAACTTCCCTTTGTACTCCTTGTCGTTTTTTCTCCTAATGGTGTCTGAAACGGACATAAGTTTCAACGCCTGGTAGGGATTAGTTGAGTGGAAGTTAAAATGGTAAACCACTTGCAGTTATTCTTTGCTACACTGATTTTTATATTTTATGTTAAGTGGGGTTATGGCCTTCCGACTACTACAGTGATTTTTATGTTATACTAAATATGAATGATCCAATATTGGACCCCATAGTTCCTAAATTCAAAAGTTTTGATTGAATCCAAATTTAATTCAAAGTTCAGTTAATTGCCTTGGGTCCCTTAAATAATGGATTGAGCTAAGTGATCGCAATCCTGATTCCATTCGTACTCGTTTGGGTTTATAAAGCCCAAGATTGTTTTTTTTTAATTTAAAATAAATTAGATAATAATTAATTTCATTAATTTAAAAAATATTTAAATAAATATAACTTAGTATGTCAAATTATTCATGTTGCGTTAGTATAAAGATCTTGTGTACCAGAACATCTATGACAGTCTGATAAGACTTGTGTTGCTTCTACCCATATCCGCTACCTTAAGTCAAAAGCTTTAACGGGAAATGAGGCCAAATTAACCTGAGGTCTTTACACACATGTCAAATATAATTCTAATCGAACTATGTTTTTGAAAAATTAAATAAATTAACATAGATAAGGATAAGCCCAAAGAAAATTACCCAGTTTTACCCCAACCCTCTAAGCTCTGCCACACTCCCACTTGCAACGGTAATATAGCCCGACAGCCCATTGTTTAATTCCTAATTAACAAGTAATTAGGAATTACTTTTATGGCACTTTTTCTCCCTGCATGCGCTCACAGCACATCTGTGTTTTCTTCTACTAGACAATCTTCTCTTGCTTATTTTCATGTCAAGCTAAACTGTTGACATATATTAGATAGAATTATATAAATGATTTAAAGGTTATGGATGAATATTTCTCCAACATTACTTAAAACATCAAATAAAAATGATTTCAACATCAAAGCAAGATAATTTAGATAGAAACGTATATAAATGACTTTAATTAAAACATATATACACTACACATATATTAAATTCTCACACACTTAAGTATTTTCTTGTCCTCAAACAAATCAATCACAATGGTTATCAACATAAGCAAGTGTCAATTCCAAGAAGAGTAAAGCATAAGATCATTATTCGCTTAATTACACTATTCATAAACCAACTAGATTTCTTAATATTTACACTAACTTGCACTTTAGTTTCAAACTATCTTCACAATTTTTTAACATTTAACTACAGTTTAAAAATTTTACCTTATGTATAAAATAAATATAATATGAGTAAATTGCATAAATCAATAAGTAATCATCAAACTATATTGAAACAATAAATACATAATATTTTTTAAATTTTTCATAGAGCACAGATAGCATATTTGAAATGTAATCCTAAATTTTTTACATAATTGTAAACACTTGGTCATGAATATCTCTATTTAATTAGGTCACAATTTCAAATGATTATCAGAACTATTCACAACCTATTAACTTAGATTAATTTCGGTGGAATAAAAGTTTATTTATGTTCAAACTTTATCTATTACGTTTTCTTATTTTCTTTGACTCTATGCTAATTCACCATTAATATAGAATGATAAACTACTTATCAAGCTATAATCTAGACTTATATTATGTTAAGATTATATGCATGGTAACATCTTTTAAGTAAAGAGTTATTCTCAAGATTATTAGGTCAAATTTGAATCAATCCACTCATTAGTGACTATATCAACGAACGTACTGAAGTAAATATACAGAGCATTGTACACGTCTAATAAATCAATTTACTTACCTTAATTTTCAATGTCTGTTTTCCTAAAATTGCAACTTACTAAGCCAAATGCAGTTGAATTTATTTACTTAGAGGTTTATTTATATGCAACTATAGCTTATGACAAATCCTTCCCCCACACTTAAAGATATACATTATCTTTAATTGAAACATATATAGCACATAAATAAATAAAATAATACGTAAAAAGTGAAGAAAGATTTTTTAAAAAAAGACATAGATAATGTAACTTTCCTAAGCTAAGTTGTTAAACTTATGATGATTTAAGTCTACAAGAATCATAAAAAAATTGAGTACCTTACACATAAAATAACAAGCACAAAATATAAAGTAACAAGTAAATTAAAGAGAAAACAAGCATCAATAAAACTAAAAAATAAAGATTTCTAAAAATTAAGGACCTACTAAACAAGCACCAATAAAACTAAAAATTAGCTGGTTGTTCTTCTAGAAAAACAGATAAAAGAGATAAATTATTGTTATAAAAATTTGATTAGGTTATCTAATAAGTGCTTTTTTGAAGTCCTTTAGTTGGACTTTCATGTTATAAAAATAAGAATAAATAAATGAAATGCAAAAACGCAATACCACACAAATTACTTGGCAATTCTAATTATCTCTTTTTATAGTATAGTTTAGTGAGTCAGGGTGTTAATCCCGTGAGAATCGGAATCGGCAGTACTAGCCATTTTCTTATTATTTAATCTAACAAAGTGAATGATTGGGTGAAAGATATAATTAAATAAACTAAAATAACAACTTAGAAAAGCCAAATTAAAGTAATATTAAAGAATCCTAGAATTTTCCTACACTTGAAACTATCTTGATTCAATGATTAACCTTGGTTCTTAGATCAAATAGAAAATTAAAAGTTATAATTTTACTCTCTTTCAAGACATATATAAAAAAAGTGACCAAATTCATCTACAATGTAGCAACCCTTACCGCAGGGAACGCATCGGATGCCAGGAGGTCACTCCGGTACATATTCTACGATAATGGCGCACTACGATCGATCACTACATTCACTTCACATGGCATCATATCAGTATTCACTTATAAAGCATCATAAGAAAAACTACAATATTTTAAAACCAACTTTTTCCTCATTTCATTTCATAAAACCAGAATGTCTACATTGTGTCTTTCAACATTTTCTATATGCACATCGTCAAAACTTAATACAAAGGTACTACATGAAAGAGGAAAATATACACAATTTAACTAATCTGTCCAAAAATTCCAGCTAACCGACCTTTGGGCCATAACTTCTCTTGCCAATTACAATCCACACGGCTGGTAGAGCCTCTCAGCAGCTAGAGTCGTCTCTCGGTCCTGAAAAGACAATTTTGCAATTTTTGTGAGTTTTCCGAACTCAATAAGGTAACCATCATCAATGGTTCACTCAATTCATGCAACACATCATTTCACATAACATATAATCGCATACTGCACTTTACATAAATATCATATTTTCACTTAAGCATAGGTAAATTTGGCATTTCATTCCAACAAACATACTTAACAATATGCATATGAAATGCTCATGAGACACTTTCCAATTACTACGTTGTTGTGATCGAGTGCAATCATAAGTGTTTAATATTACACTTTAATGTCTCAATCAACATTACACAATCATCGGACCTTCTGTCTGGAATCCACAATCAAACACGTTCATTTGTCATTCAAAACGTAATCTAAGCAAACAAGTAATTAAGTGAGACTGTCTAGGTTACTCACTAGTTGCTCTCAAAGATAATGCCTGGAAGTTTCGACAACGTCTAGAGGTTGACATTCCAGTTGCTCCTTTATATCAAACAACATACACATATATCTTAATTTGTACAATCATAAGTGTTTAATAATGCACATGTATGAAATGAAATATGTACAATGCATGTTTATGACAATCCCAGGTATCTTATCATCAATTTCATCACAAAATCATTCTCATATCAAAACTCGTCTAAGTATAATTTATACTTAGGTTTAAGTCTCACTAAAACCATTAAAATCTCTATTCCTTTCTCATTGACTCTCTCTCTCTCTTCAAATTTTTTTCCAAGTCACACTTTCAGGTCTACTATTCACATTTAATTGGAAAGTGTAACTGAAGTAATTTAGTCATACTCTCTTCTAGAAAATTGTTTCTCTATGTCTTATGTTTTCATTGACATCAAAATCACTCAATTTGGTTTAATAATTTGGAATATATGCCTCAAACATTTTCGGGTTGTCATATTCAAAAACAGTGTACTATGCATAACTTCCATTCAGAAATTAAACATCTTAGAGACCGAATCCCAATTCGACTTCTTCAAATAATTTGTATCCCTAGTTCTCTAGTTACTCCAAACTAAAAATCATCTCATTGGGAATCCTGCAGGTCCAAATATAATCAAAACACTGAAGTATGTTTAGTAAAATAATCCTATTTACATCGTTCCAATAGATTCTCACAATTTCATTTGATCAATCTTTTTTAAACCAATTCATAATGCTACAAATTTTTGTGGAGAGATAGAATAATGTGATAGGAATCTATTGGTTCAAGAATCACTTTATTTGGAGGTCAGATGACAAAGTTATGGCCGAACGAATAAAACAAGGTTTTGCCCTTAATCATATTGAATCTATTCTGGGACAATTGGTATAACTTTCTCCATAGTTGTTGAATTAAAGTCAGCCTAGATTTGTCTAATTAAGCCTAGATTAATCCAGAATTTTCCCTGAACTCAGAACACGAATTTTGCCCCGATGGAAGACTTGAGAATTTGCACTGTGCAAACTTAGAAAGTCCTGGGCATAACCATTCCACTACCAAATTGACCTCATTAAACTCCCAAATCTCAACCCAATATGATTTTCAATTGAAAATCCCACAAAGAACAATCACTAAAATTGGTTCTAGAATACTTTAACCCATGCATTTTCTAACTCTATGAACTAAAACCCCTTCCAAAAACCCAAAAGATTCAAAATGATCTTACCTTGATTCTTTACCAAATGAAGAGATTTTTGACTCAAATGGAAGCTCTTCTCTTCCTTTACCTTTTTCCCTTCTTAAACCACTTCAAAATCTCTCTCAAGACTAAGAAATGATGAAACCTTAGCTCAACTCTCTTCTTTTCCCTCAACCACTGAAATTCTCTTCTCTTTTTTTCTTATTTTCTCTCTCTTCTTCATAACACTCTCTCTTTTCTCTTTAATTCACGTTTTCCCCCTTCTTAAAAAGCAAGACTACATTTCTTTCTTCCATTTCTACCCTTAATGAGCCCAAAAAGTACCTTTTTTCCCCTTCCTTATAGGTTTATGTTCTTTTAACCTTAAGTGTCCTGCCAAAAACACCCCTTGAACATTCTTATAACCTTTACACTTTAATTCAACCAACCTCTATCATATAATCTTTCTAACATCAACATAATAATTAATTTCCACAAAATTTCATAAGGACCTCATAACTAATGTAAATCATACTTAGTCATCAAGAAGAAAATTTTGGGGGCCAACATTTCTCAATATACTCACATTTATAAACAATTATACCCAGAATTATTCATGAATGCATGTACAATTATTTTCATGCGCAACAACTTCACTATTCATGTGTATGTTTATGACATATTATGCATGAGCATGAAAAAAAACATTTCTAAACTCTCATTGATCACTTATATTTACTATTCTAACCTTCCCGAAGGTAACGGGATGTTACAACTCTCCCCTCTTTAAAACAAATTTCGTCCTCAAAATTTTTACCTGTTTGCTCGAACAGGTGGGAATATTGTCTCCTCATATGCTTCTCTGTCTCCCATGTTGCTTCCTCAGTTAAGTGGTTCCTCCAAAGGACTTTCACCAATGGAATAACCCTGTTCCTCAACTGCTTGATCTGCGATCCCACAATCTTGATCAGGTCCTCAACATAACTTAAGTTACTAGCAACCTCAGTTTTTTGAGCTGGTCTCACATATGTCGGATCCGATCGGTATCTTCGAAGCATACTCACATGAAACACATTATGCAACTAAGACATCGCATTCGATAAAGCCAACTTATAGGCCACAGGTCTTATCCTCTCAATGATCTCATAAGGACCAATGTACCTAGGGCTCAACTTGCCCTTTTTACCGAATCTCAAAACTCCCTTCTAGGGTGACACTCTCAAGAATACTTTATCTCCCACACTGTACTCTATATCATGTCGAAGTTGATCCACATAACTCTTCTATCTATCTTAAGTTGCTTTAATTTGGCTTGGGATCAACTTTACCTTATATACTGTGTCCTATATCAACTCTGGGCCTTCCACCATTCTCAAGCCCTCTTCATCCCAATATAATGGTGACTGACATTTTCTACCATACAGTGCCTCATACGGTGCCATTCTGATACTACTGTGATAATTGTTGTTGTAGGCAAACTCTATCAATGCCATATATTAATCCCAAACTCCTCTAAACTCTAATACAAAAGCTCTAAGCATATCCTCAATAGTCTTGATTGTCCTCTCACTCTGTCCATCTGTCTGAGGATGAAATGTTGTACTAAAGTTCAACTTAGTACCCATAGCAGACTGTAAGCTCCTCCAAAATCTTGAAGTAAATATGGGATCCCTATCCGGTACTATGGACACTGGAACCCCATGTAGTCTCACTACCTCATCTACATATCTCCAAGCCAACTGATCAAATAAGTTATTTTCTCTCACTGGTAAGAAATGGGCCGACTTAGTCAATCGGTCCACTATGACCCAGATCACATCATGCTGCCTTGAAGTCTTAGGCAATCCCATGATGAAGTCCATAGTGATTCGTTCCCATTTTCACTCCGGAATAGGCAATGAATGGAGCTTCCCTACTGGAGCCTGGTGCTCAACTTTTACTTACTAGCACGTCATACATCTAGATACATATTCCACTACTTGCTTCTTCATTCCAGGCCACCAGAAATGTTGCTTCAGTGTGTTATACATCTTAGTCGTACCAGGATGTGTAGCATAGGCAGACATATGAGCTTCCTCAAGAATCTCCTTCCTCAGATCATCCACATTAGGCACACACAGCCTCTGTCTTAGTCATAATGTTTCATCCCTCAACCAAAACTTAGAATCTGGATTTGCCTTCACTTTCTCCATAAACTTTACCATATTAGGATCTTTCCCCTGAACTTTTCTGATCCTATCATGTAGCATTAGTCTCAACTTCAAAGTAGCAATTAGTGCCTCATCTTGCTCCAGATTCAGGTCCACATTTAAAGCTCTCAAATGAATCAAATTAGGTAGCCTCGATAACTGAATATGAGCTACACTGATATTAGACTTCTTGCTCAAAGCATCTGCCACCACATTAACTTTCCTCGGGTGGTACTCAATAGTGTAATCATAATCTTTCAATAATTCAATCCATCTTCTCTGCCTCAAGTTCAACTCCCTCTGACTCAGCAGATATCTCAAACTCTTATGATCTGTGTATATCTAGAAAGTCTCTCCATACAAATAATGTCTCCAAATCTTCAGAGCAAAGACAAATGTAGCTAGTTCTAAATCATGTACTAGATAATTGATCTCGTGAGACCTTAATTGTCTCAATGCATAGGCAATCACTTTGTCATGCTGCATCAATACACATCCCAGTCCTTGATGCGATGCATCACTGTACACCACATATCCTCCGGTCCCCGATGGAATAGTCAACACCAGTATAGTAATCAGTCGATGTTTCAGCTCCTCAAAGCTTTTCTAACACTCCTCATTCCATCTAAACACCACATTCTTCCTTAGAAGTTTTGTCAGAGGGGCCGAGATTAGAGAAAACCCCTCTACAAACTTTCGATAATATTTGGCCAATCCTAGGAAGCTTCGGATCTCTAACACATTTCTCGGAGCTTCCCAATTTATCACTGCCTCTATCTTTTTCGGATCTACTTGTATACCATCTCCAGTCATTATATGTCCCAGAAACATAACTTGATCTAGCCAAAATTCACACTTATTGAATTTGGCATGCAACTGCTTCTCTCTCATAATTTGTAAGATGACTCTCAGATGTTCAGCATGCTCCTTTCTGCTTTTCGAATACACCAAGATATCATCAATAAACACAATCACAAATCGATCTAGGTAGGGCTGAAACACCTTATTCATCAAGGCCATAAAAGTTGTTGGGGCATTAGTTAACCCAAATGGCATCACTAGAAACTCAAAATGCCCATACCTGCTCCTAAATGCACTCTTAGGTACATCAGCCTCAGCTATCTTCAACTGATAGTATCCTGACCTCAATTCCAATTTAGTAAATACCTGAGCTCCCTGCAACTGATCAAGCAAGTCATCAATTCTAGTTAGCGGGTATTTGTTCTTTACTGTAACCCTATTCGGCCACCTATAATCGATGCATAACCTCAAAGTCCCATCTTTCTTCTTCACAAACAGCAATGGAGCTCCCCAAGGTGAAACACTAGGTCTAATAAAACCCTTTTCTAGCAACTCCTGAAGCTGAGCCTTCAACTCCTTCAGTTCCACAGGCGCCATCCTATATAGAGGGATAGATATATGAGCAGCACCTGGAACTAGATCTATTGTGAACCCCATTTCTCGATCTGGTGGTAAACCAGGTAGCTCTTTAGGAAACACATCCTGGAACTCCCTAACCACTGGAATGTCCTGTACACTCTGCTCAACCCTAGTATCAATGATGTGGGCCAAATAAGCATCACATCCTCCTTACATCAATCTCAATGCACTCATAAAAGATATCATCCTGGCTGGCATTGCTTGACTAACTCCTTTGAATACTACTCTCGGCTGACCAGGAGATTCCAGTACTACCTCCTTGGTGTAGCAGTTCATGATAACCCTATGAGTAGTGAGCCAATCCATGCCTAGGATCACATCTATCTCCCTCAACTGTAATACAATCAGATCTGTCTTTAACTCTACTTGATCAATCTTAATCGAGCACCCCTTGTAGACCTCTCCTATAACAGTAGTACTACTTAGAGGTGTACTCACCTTTAGCCCATACTATAACAACTCTCTATCATAATGCAACCTACATGCCAAATGCGGTGCGATAAAGGAGTGTGTGGATCCTGGATCTAGCAGTGCAAATGCCTCAAAGTCATAAATGAGAAGCGCACCTGCAACCACATCTGGTGAGTCTTAAGCCTCCTACCTGGTCATAGTATAGACCTGGTCCTAGGACTGCAGTCAGCTGCCCTACCCCTAAGTCCTCTTGGAAGAACTCCCAAAACTCCCTCTGCCTCTACCTCGACCTCTCTGTCCAAATCCACCACCTCTGCTCTGCTGGACCGTAGCATCACTCCTAGATCGCCCACTCACAGCAAACTAAGCTCCCAAAGTAACAGGACAATCTCTGATCTGATGGTCCATGGAGCCGCATTTGAGGCAAGCTCCAGTCATCCTCCAACATTCACCACCATGCCTCCTTTCACAATGCTCACAAACTGAAAACTGATTCTGTGCTACACCTCTTCCACTGCAAGTCTGTGAAAATCTACCCCTCTGCCCAGATCTTGACTGCCTGGATCCACCTCTGAAGACTCTGCTCTGGCGCTTACTAAAGCTCCTGCCAGAACTGCCCTGACTCTCACTAGGCCTCTTCCCTCTGGATCCTTGCCCAGTCTCTGCTTAATAACTACTCGATCTTGATAGAAGCAGCTCTCAGCTCAGTGAAACTGCTTAGGTTTGAGATAGCCAACCTTGTTCTGATCTCCATATTAAGGCCATCCTCAAACCTCCTACACTTGTCTTCTTCTGTAGGAATCAGAGCAGTAGCATAGCCCATCAGCTCATTAAA
>JAOTAX010005284.1:0-13201 GCA_025629825.1 Erythroxylum guanchezii
TCTTCTGGGCACTTTTCTCTTTGGCACAAAAAATCTAATAATCATCACCAATATATCACATAATACAAACTCGTATATAAGGAGGGGTAGACAAAAAAATACTAAGTTAGAAATCTTCAAATCAGATTATAACCGTTGGATGTCAAGATGCGAGACTCAGAAACAACATACTATAAATGTCGTCACGATCAGAGATCGTTTGGTCATCGATTAAGACAAGAGAAAATTTTGATATAAACGTTTTCTCTCTTCTAGGCACTTTTCTCTTTGGCACAAAAAATCTAATAATCATCACAAATATATGACATAATAGAAACTCGTATACAAGGAAAGCTACAAATTCTAACCGTTGGATGTCAAGATTTAAGACTCAGGAACAATATACAAAAATTTCGTCTCGATCAGAGATTGTTTGGCCATCGATCGAGACTAGAGAAAATTTTGATATGAACATTTTCTCTCTCCTGGGCAATTTTCTTTTTGGCACAAAAAAATCTAATAATCATCACCAATATATGACAAAATATGAACTCGCATACAAGTATGGCTAAATAGAAAATACTAAGTTAGAGATCTCCAAATCAGATTCTAACGTTTAGATGCATGATTATCATACTAAAATTTCATCCGATCAGAGGTCGTTTAGTAATCGATCGAGGTTTGAGAAAATTTTGTTATGCGCTTTCTCTCTCATCGGGGCACTTTTATCTTTGGGACAAAAAAATCTAATAATCATCACTAATATATGACATAATACAAACTCGTATACAAAGAGGGCTAGGAAGAAAATACTAAGTTAGAGAGTTTCAAATCAGATTCTAACCGTTGGATGTTAAGAAGCAACACTAAGAAACAATATACTAAAATTTTATCCCAATCGGAGATCGCCTGGTAATCAATCAAAGCTTGAGCAAATATTGGTACGCGCTTTCTCTCTCGTTTGGACACTTTTCTCTTTGGCACAAAGAAATATAATAATCAGCACCCAAATGTGATATAATACAAACTCGTATACACGGAGGGCTAAAAAAAATACAAAGTTAGAGAGTTCCAAATCAGATTCTAAACGTTGGATGTCAAGAGGCAAAGCTCAGGAATTTCATACTAAAATTTCATCCCGATTAGAGTTCGTTTGGTAATCGATCGAGGATTGAGAAAATATTGATACGTGTTTTCTCTCTCATCTAGGTATTTTTCTTTTCGACTAAAAAAAATCTAATAATCATCACCCAAATAAGACATAACACAAATTCTTATGCAAGGAGGGCTAGACAGAAAATGCAAAGTTAGAGAGCTCCAAATCAAATTCTAAGCTTTGGATGTTAAGAGGCAAGATTCATGAACATCATACTATAATTTCATCCCGATTAGAGGTCATTTGGTAATCGATCGAGACTTGAGAAAATATTGATACATGCTTCTCTCTCACCTGGGCACCGTTTTTTTTGGCACAAAAAAATCTAATAATGATCACAAAAATATGACATAATACAAACTCGTATACAAGGAGGGCTAGACAGAAAATACTAAGTTAGAGAGGTCTAAATCAGATTCCAACCGTTGGATGTCAAGATGCAAGACTCAAGAACAACATACAAAAATTTTGTCCTGATCAAAGATCGTTTGGTTATCGATCGAGACTAGAGCAAATTTTGATATGAACGTTTTCTCTCTTCTAGGCACTTTTCTCTTTAGCACAAAAAAATCTAATAGTCATCACCAATATATGACATAATGCAAACTCGTATATAAGGAGAGCTAGACAGAAAATACTAAGTTAGAGAGCTCCAAATGTGATTCTACCCATTGGATGTCAAGAGGCAAGACTCAAGAACAACATACCAATATCTCATCTCGATCAGAGGTCATTTGGTAATCGATCGAGGCTTGATCAAATTTCTATATGAATGTTTTCTCTCTTATGGGCACCTTTCTCTTTGGCACAAAAAAATCTAATATTCCTCACCAATATATGAGATAATACAAACTCATATACAAATAGGGCTAAACAGAAAATACTAAGTTAGAGAGCTCTAAATCAGATTTTAACTATTAGATGTCAAGATGCAAGACTTAGGAACCACATATTAAAATTTCGTCCCCATCGGAGATTGTTTGGTCATCGATTGAGACTATAGCAAATTTTGATATTAACGTTATCTAATAATAATCACCAATTTATGACATAATACAAACTCGTATACAAGGAGGGCTAGATAGAAAATACTAATTTAGAGAGCTCTAAACCAGATTCTAACCGTTGGATATCAAGATGCAAAGCTTAGGATCAACATACAAAAATTTCAGCCCGATTAAAGGGCGTTTGGTAATCAATCGACATGTGAGCAAATATTAATACACGCTTTCTCTCTCATTTGGATACTTTTCTCTTTGGCCCAAAGAAATCTAATAATTATCACCCAAATATGACATAATATAAACTCG
The DNA here is from genome assembly GCA_025629825.1 of Erythroxylum guanchezii. Classification (NCBI taxonomy): domain Eukaryota; kingdom Viridiplantae; phylum Streptophyta; class Magnoliopsida; order Malpighiales; family Erythroxylaceae; genus Erythroxylum; species Erythroxylum guanchezii. The sequence goes on from JAOTAX010005284.1 coordinate 2,446, forward strand.
TATACAAGGATGACTATACAGAAAATACCAAGTTAGAGAACTCCAAATTAGATTCTAACTGTTAGATGTCAAGATGCAAGACTAAGGAACAACATACTAAAATTTTGTCCCGATCAAAGAACATTTGGTTATCGATCAAGACTAGAGTAAATTTTCTCCCTTCTGGGCACTTTTCTATTTAGCACAAAAAAAATCTAATAATCGTCACCAATATATGACACAAGATAAACTCGTATATAAGAAAGGCAAGATAGAAAATACTATGTTAGAGAGCTTTAAATCAGATTCTAACCGTTGGATGTCAAGAAGCAAGACTCAAGAACAACATACTAACATTCATCTCAATTAGAGGTCGTTTGGCAATCGATCGAGGCTTGAAAAACTTTTGATACGCGCTTTCTCTCTAATCTAGGCACTTTTTTTCGGTACAAAAATTCTAATAATGATCACCAAAATATGACATAGTACAAACTCGCATACAAATAGGGCTAGACAGAAAATACTAAGTTAGAGAGCTCCAAATCAGATTCTAACCGTTGGATGTTAAGATGCAAGGCTCAGGAACTTTTGGTCAGAGATCGTTTAGTTATCATTCGAGACTAGAGAAAATTTTGATATGAACATTATCTCTCTTTTAGGCAATTTTCTCTTTGGCACAAAAAAATTTAATAATCATCACCAATACACGACATAATACAAACTTGTATAGAAGGAGGGTTAGACAGAAAAAACTAAGTTAGAGAAGTCCAAATCAGATTCTAGCCGTTGGATGTCAACATGCAAAACTCAGGAACAACATACTAAAATTTGGTCCGGATCAGAGATCGTTTGTTCATCGATCAAGACTAAAACAAATTTTGATATGAACGTTTTCTTTCTTCTGGGCAATTTTTTCTTTGGCACAAAAAAATCTAATAATCATCACCAATACATGACAAAATACAAACTCGTATACAAGGAGGGCTAGACAGAAAATACTATTTTAGAGAGCTTTAAAAAAGATTCTAACTGTCAGATGTCAAGAGGCATGACTCAAGAATAACATACTAATATTCTATCTCGATCAAAGGTCAATTGGATGTCAAGATGCAAGACTCAGGAATAACATAATAAAGTTTCGTCCTGATCAGAGATCATTTCGTCATCGATCGAGACTAGAGCAAAAAAATATAATAGTTAACACCAATATATCACATAATACAAACTTATATACAAATAGGTCTAGAAAGAAAATGCTAAGTTAGAGAGCTCCAAATCGCATTCTAACCATTTGATGTTAGGATGCAAGACTCGGGAACAACATACTAAAGTTTCGTCCCGATCAGAGATTGTTTGGTCATCGATCGAGACCGAAGCACATTTTGATATGAACGTTTTCTCTCTTCTGGGCACCTTTATCTTTGGCACAAAAAAATCTAATAATCATCTCCAATTTATCACATAATACGAACTCGTGTGCAAGAAGGGCTAGGCGAGAAATACTAAGTTAGAGAGCTCTAAATTAGATTCTAACAATTGGATGTCAAGATGCAAGACTCAGGAAATTTTGATATGAATGTTTGCTCTCTTCTGGGCACTTTTACCTTCGACACAAAAAAATCTAATAATCAACCCCAATATATAACATAATACAAACTCGTATATAACAAGAGCCAGATAGAAAATACTATGTTAAAGACATCTAAATCAGATTCTAACCGTTGGCTGTCAAGAGACAAGACTCTAATAATCATCACCAAAATATGACACAAAATCTAATAATGATCACCAAAATATGACATAATTCAAACTCATATACAAGTAGGGCTAGAAAGAAAATACTAGGTTAGAGAGCTCCAAATCAGATTCTAACTGTTGGATGTTAAGATGCAAGACTCAGTCATAATATATTAAAATTTTGTCCCGATCAGAGATCGTTTGGTCATCGATCGAGACTAGAGCAAAATTTGATATGAACATTTTCTCTCTTCAGAGCACTTTTCTCTTTAGCACAAAAAAATCTAATAATCTTCACCAATATATGACGTAATAAGACTCGTATACAAGGAAGGCTAGACAGAAAATACTAATTTAGAGAGCTCCAAATCAGATTCTAACCGTTGGATGTCAAAAGGCAAGACTCAAGAACAAAATACTAATAATTCATCTCGCTCAGAGGTCAATTAGTAATCGATTGAGGCTTGAGAAAATTTTGATGTGAACATTTTCTCTCTTTTAGGCACCTTTCTCTTTGGCACAAAAAAATCTAATAATCATCGCCAATATATGACATAATACAAATTCGTATACAAGGAGGGCCAGACAGAAAATAATAACTTAGAGAGCTCCGAATCAGATTCTAACCGTTAGATGTAAAGAGTTAAGACTCAAGAATAACATACTAATATTTCATCTCGATCAGAGGTCATTTGGTAATCGATCGATGCTTGAGCAAATTTTGATATGAACGTTTTCTCTCTTCTGGCCAATTTTTTCTTTGGCACAAAAGAATCTAATAATCATCACCAATATATGACATAATACAAACTCGTATACAAGAAAGGCTAGACAGAAAATACTAAGTTAGAGAACTGCAAGTTAGATTCTAACCAATGGATGTCAAGATGCAAGACTCAGGAACAACTACTAAAATTTTGTCTCGATCAAAGATCGTTTGGTCATCGATCGAGACTAGAGCAAATTTTGATATGAACGTTTTCCCTCTTCTAGGCACTTTTCTCTTTGGCACAAAAAAATCTAACAATCATCACCAATATATGAAATAATACAAACTAGTATACAAGGAGGGTTAGATAGAAAATACTATGTTAAAAAGCTCAAAATCAGATCCTAACCGTTAGATGTCAAGAGGCAAAAATCAAGAAGAACATAGTAATATTTCATCTCAATCAAAGGTCGGCCGGTTATCGATTGAGTCTTAAGAAAATTTTAATATGCGCTTTCTCTATAATCTGGACACTTTTCGTTTCGGTACACAAAATCTAATCTAGGCACTTTTCTTTTCGATCAGAGGTCATTTGGTAATCAATCGATGCCTGAGCAAATTTTGATATAAATGTTTTCTCCCTTCTGGACACTTTTCTCTTTGACAAAAAAACTAATAATTATCATCAATATATGACATAAAACGACCTCGTATACAAGGAGGGCTAGATAGAAAATACTATGTTAGAGAGCTCCAAATCAGATTCTCTTTTCTGGGCGCTTTTCCCTTTGGCACAAAAAAATATAATACTCATCACCAGTATATAACATAATACAAACTTGTATATAAATAGGGCTAGATAAAATTATTAAGTTAGACATCTCCATATCAGATTCTAACCGTTTGATGTCAAGATGCAAGACTCAGAAACAACATACTAAAATTTCGCCCCGATCTAAGATCGTTTGGTCATAGATCGAGATTAGAGTAAATTTTGATTTGAAAGTTTTCTCTCTTCTGGGCACTTTTTTCTTTGGCAAGAAAAAGTCTAATAATCATCACCAATATTTGACGAAATACAAACTCACATACAAGGAGACTGGATTGAAAATACTATGTTAGGGACCTCCAAATTAGATTCTAACCGTTGGATATCAAGATGCAAGACTTAGGAACAACATACTAAAATTTAGTCCCGATCAGAGATCGGTTGGTCTTCGATCGAGACTAGAGCAAATTTTGATATGAACATTTTCTCTTTTCTGGGCACTTTTCTCTTTGACACAAAAAAATCTAATAATCATCACCAATATATGACATAATACAAACTCGTATACAAATAGGGCTAGACAGAAAATACTAAGTTAAAGAACTCCAAATCAGATTCTAACCGTTGGATATCAAGATGCAAGACTCAGGAATAACATACTAAAATTTTGTCCTGATCAGATATCGTATGGTCATCGATCGAGACTAGCGCAAATTTTGATATGAACGTTTTATCTTTTCTGGGCATTTTTCTCTTTGGCACAAAAAATCTAATAATCATCACCAATATATAATATAAAACAAACTCGTATACGAGGAGTGCTATACAAAAAATACTATGTTAGAAAGCTCCAAATCAGATTTTGACTGTTAGATGTTAAGATGTAAGACTTAGGAACAACATACTAAAATTTCTTCCCGATCAGAGATCGTTTCGTCTTCGAGCGAGACTACAGCCAATTTTAATATGAACGTTTTGTCTTTTCTGGGTACTTTTCTCTATGACACAAAAAAATCTAATAATCATCACCAATATATGACATAATACAAACACGTATGCAAGTAGGGCTAGATAGAAAATACTATGTTAGAGAGCTACAAATCAGATTCTAACTGTTGGATGTCAATTTACAAGACTCAGGAACAACATACTATAATTTCGACCCGATCAGAGATCGTTTGATGATCGATCGAGACTATAGCAAATTTTTATATGAACGTTTTATCTCTTCTGGGCTCTTTTTAGTTTGGCACAAAAAATCTAACAATCATCACCAATATATGATATAATACAAACTTGTATACGAGGAGGGCTAGACAAAAAATACTATGTTAAAGAGCTCCAAATCAGATTTTGATCATTGGATGTTAAGATGTAAGAATCAGGAACAACATACTAAAATTTCGTCCCAATCAGAGATAGTTTGGTCATCGATCGAGAGTAGAGAAAATTTTGAGATAAACGTTTTCTCTCATCTGGGCACCTTTCTCTTTGGCACAAAAAAATCTAATTATCATCACCAATATATGACATAACACAAACTCGTATGCAAATAGAACTAGACAGAAAATACTAAGTTAGAGAACTCCAAATCAGATTCTAACCGTTAGATGTCAAGATGCATGACTCATGAACAACATACTAAAATTTCGTCCCCATCAGATATCGTTTAGCCATCGACAAAGACTAGAGAAAATTTTGATATGAAAGTTTTCTCTCTTCTGTGTACTTTTCTCTTTGTCACAAAAAAATCTAACAATTTTCACCAATATATGACATAATACAAACTCGTATACAAGGAGGGCTAGACAAAAAAGACTATGTTAGAGAGCTCCAAATCGAGACTAGAGCAAATTTTGATATGAAAGTTTTCTCTGTTTGGGACAAAAAAATCGAATAATCATTACCAATATATGACATAATACAAACTCGTATACAAATAAGGCTAAAAAGAAAATATTAAGTTAGAGAGCTGCAAATCAGATTCTAACCGTTTGATATCAATATGCAAGACTCAGGAACATCATACTAAAATTTCGTCCCGATCAGAGATCATTTGGTCATCGATCGAGACTAAAGAAAATTTTAATATGAACGTTTTCTCTCTTCGGGGCACTTTTCCCTTTGGCACAAAAATATTTAATAATCATCATCAATATATGACATAATACAAACTCGTATACAAGGAGAGCTAAACAGAAAATACTATGTTAGGAAGCTCCAAAGTTAGATTTTGACCGTTGAATGTCAAGATGCAAGACACAAGAACAACATACTAAAATTTCGTCCGGATCAGAGATCGTTTGGCCATCGATCAAGACTACAGCAAATTTTGATATGAACGTTTTCTCTCTTTTGGGCGCTTTTCTCTTTGGCACAAAAAGATCTAACAATCATCACAAATATATGACATAATACAAACTCGTATATAAATAGGGCTAGATAGAAAACAATAAGTTAGAGGGCTCCAAATTAGATTCTAATCGTTGGATGTAAAGATGCAAGAATCAAGAACAACGTACTAAAATTTCGCCCCGATCAAAGATCGTTTGGTCATCGATCGAGATTAGAGTAAATTTTTATTTGAATGTTTTCTCTATTCTAGGCACTTTTTTCTTTTGCGCAAAAAAAGAAAATTAAAGAGCGTTTGGTCATCGATCGAGATTAGAGTAAATTTTAATTTGAACGTTTTCTTTCTTATAGGCAATTTTTTCTTTAGCACAAAAAATCTAATAATCATCACCAATATATGACATAATACAAACTCGTATACAAGGAGAGCTAGATTGAAAATACTATGTTAAGGAGCTTCAAATCAGATTCTAACCATTTGACGTCAAGATGCAAGACTCAGGAACAACATACTAAAATTTCGTTCCGATTAAAGATCATTTGGTCATCGATCAAGACTAGAGTAAAATTTGATATGAACGTTTTATCTCTTCTGGGCATTTTTCTATTTGGCACAAAAAATCTAGTAATCATCACCAATATATGATATAATACAAACTCGTATACGAGGAGGGCTAGACAAAAAGTACTATTTTAGAGAGCTCCAAATCAGATTTTGACTGTTGGATGTTAAGATGCAAGAATCAAGAACAGTATACTAAAATTTTGTCCCGATCCGAGATCGTTTGGTTCTCGATCGAGACTAGAGCAAATTTTGAAATAAACATTTTCTCTCTTCTGGGAACTTTTCTATTTGACACAAAAAAATCCAATAATTATCACCAATATATGACATAATGCAAACTCGTATACGAGGAGTGCTAGACATAAAATACTATGTTAAAGATCTACAAATCAGATTCCAACTGTTGGATGTCAAGATGTAAGTCTCAGGAACAACATACTAAAATTTCGTCCAAATCAGAAGTCGTTTGGTAATCGATTGAGACTATAACAACTTTTGATATGAACGTTTTCTCTCTTCTGAGCACTTTTCTCTTTGGCACAAAAAAATTTAATAATCATTACCAATATATGACATAATATAAACTCGTATACAAATAGAGCTAGACAGGAAATACTAAGTTAGAGAGATACAAATCAGATTCTAACCGTTGGATGTCAATATGCAAGACTCAGGAACAACATACTAAAATTTTGTCACGATCAGAGATCGTTTGGTCATCGATCGAGACTAGAGAAAATTTTGAGATAAACGTTTTCTCTCATCTGGGCACGTTTCTCTTTGGCACAAAAAAATCTAATTATCATCACAAATATATGACATAATACAAACTCGTATGCAAATAGAACTAGACAGAAAATACTAAGTTAGAGAGTTCTCAATAAGAGATCGTTTAGTCATTGATCGAGACTAGAGCAAATTTTGATATGAAAGTTTACTCATCGATCGAGATAGTTTACTCTCTTCTGAGTACTCTTCTCTTTGGCAAAAAAAATGTAATAATCATTACTAATATATGACATAACACAAACTTGTATACAAATAAGGCTAAATAGAAAATACTAAGTTAGAGACCTACAAATCAGATTTTAACCGTTGGATGTTAAGATGCAAGACTCAGGAACAACATACTAAAATTTCGTTCCGATCAGATATCGTTTAGTTATTGACTAAAACTAGAGCAAATTTTGATATGAAAGTTTTCTTTCTTCTGTGTACTTTTTTCTTTGGCAGAAAAAAATCTGACAATAATCACCAACATATGACATAATACAAACACGTATATAAGGAGGGCTAGACATAAAAGACTATGTTAGAGAGCTCTAAATCAGATTCTAAGAAATTGGATGCCAAAATGCAAAGCTCAGGAACAACATACTAAAATTTAGTCCCGATCAGGGATCGTTTAGTCATCGATCGAGACTAGAGCAAATTTTGATATGAAAATTTTCTCTCTTTTGGGCAGTTTTCTCCTTAGCGTAAAAAAATCTAATAATCACCCCCAATATATGACATAATACAAATTTGTATATAAGGAGGGCTAGACAAAAATTACTAAGTTAGAGAAGTCCAAATCTGATTCTAACAATTGGATGTCAAGAGGCAAGACTCAAGAAAAACATACTAAAATCTCATCCCGATCAGAGATCGTTTGGTAAAAAATCGAGACTAGAGCAAATTTTGATATGAACGTTTTCTTTCTTCGAGGCACTTTTCTTTTTGGCACAAAAATATTTAATAATCATCACCAATATATGACATAATACAAACTCGTATACAAGGAGAGCTAAACAGAAATTACTATGTTAGGACGCTCCAAATTAGATTTTGACCGTTGAATGTCAAGATGCAAGACACAGGAACAACATACTAAAATTTCGGCCGGATCAGAGATCGTTTGGCCATCGATCGAGATTAGAGTAAATTTTGATTTGAATGTTTTCTCCATTCTGGGCACCTTTTTCTTTAGCACAAAAAATCTAATAATCATCACCAATATATGACATAATACAAACTCGTATACGATGAGAGTTAGATTGAAAATACTATGCTAAGGAGCTTCAAATCAGATTCTAACTATTGGACGTCAAGATGCAAGATTCAGGAACAATATACTGAAATTTCGCTCCGACTAGAGTAAAATTTGATATGAACGTTTTATCTCTTCTGGGCACTTTTCTGTTTGACACAAAAAATCTAATAATCATCACCAATATATGATATAATACAAACTCGTATACGAGGAAGGCTAGACAAAAAATACTATGTTACAGAGCTCCAAATCAGATTTGGACTGTTGGATGTTAAGATGTAAGAATCAGGAACAGCATACTAAAGTTTCGTCCCGATCCGAGATCGTTTGATTCTCGATCGAGACTAGAGCAAATTTTGATATAAACGTTTTCTCTCTTCTGGGAACTTTTCTATTTGGCACAAAAAAATCTAATAATTATCGCCAATATATGACATAATGCAAACTCGTATACGAGGAGGGCTAGACATAAATACTATGTTAGAGATCTACAAATCAGATTCTAACCGTTGGACGTTAAGATGTAAGTCTCAAGAACAACATACTAAAATTTCGTCCAAATCAGAATTCGTTTGGTAATCGATCGAGACTGGAGCAACTTTTGATATGAACGTTTTCTCTCTTCTGAGCACTTTTCTCTTTGGCACAAAAAAATTTAATAATTATTATCAATATATGACATAATAAAAACTCGTATATAAATAGGGCTAGATAGAAAATACTAAGTTAGTGAGATACAAATCAGATTCTAACCGTTGGATGTCAATATGCAAGACTCAGGAACAACATACTAAAATTTTGTCACGATTCGAGATCGTTTGGTCATCGATCGAGACTAGAGAAAATTTTGAGATAAACGTTTTCTCTCATCTGGGCACCTTTCTCTTTGGCACAAAAAATCTAATTATCATCATCAATATATGACATAATACAAACTCGTATGCAAATAGAACTAAATAGAAAATACTAAGTTAGAGAGCTCCAAATCAGATTCTAACCATCAGATGTCAAAATGCATGACTCATGAACAACATACTAAAATTTCGTCCCGATCAGATATCGTTTAGTCATCGACCAAGACTAGAGCAAATTTTGATATGAAAGTTTTCTCTCTTCTGTGTACTTTTCTCTTTGCTACAAAAAAACCTGACAATTTTCACCAATATATGACATAATACAAACTCGTATACAAGGAGGGCTAGACAGAAAATACTATGTTAGAGAGCTCTAAGTCAGATTCTAAGCCGTTGGATGTCAAGATGCGAAGCTTAGGAACAACATACTAAAATTTCGTCCCAATAAGAGATCGTTTGGTCATCGATCGAGACTAGAGTAAATTTTGACGTGAAAGTTTTCTCTCTTTTAGGCAGTTTTCACCTTGACGCAAAAAAATCTAATAATCACCCCAAATATATGACATAATACAAATTCGTATATAAAGAGGGCTAGACAAAAAATACTAAGTTAGAGAGTTCCAAATCTGATTCTAACTGTTGAATGTCAAGAGGAAAGACTCAAGAACAACATACTAAAACCTCGTCCCGATCAGATATCGTTTGGTAAGCGATGGAGACTAGAGTAACTTTTGATATGAACGTTTTCTCTCTTCTGAGCACTTTTCTGTTTGGGACAAAAAAATCTAATAATCATTACCAATATATGACATAATAAAAACTCTTATACAAATAGGGCTAAACAAAAAATAATATGTTAGGGAGCTCAGAATCAAATTCTGACTGTCGAATGTCAAGATGCAAGACTCAGGAACAACATATTAAAATTTCTCACTGATCAGAGATCGTTTGGTTATCGATCGAGACTAAAGCAAATTTTGAAATGAACGTTTTCTCTCTTCCGTACACTTTTCTCTTTGGTACAAAAAATATAATAATCCTCACCAATATATGACATAATACAAACTCGTATACAAAGAGGGCTAAATAGAAAAAACTATGTTAGGGAGCTTAAAATCAGATTCTGACCATTGAATGTCAAGATGCAAGATTCAGGAACAACATAATAAAATTTCGTCCGGATTAGAGATCTTTTGGTCATCGATCGAGACTAGAGCAAATTTTGATGTGAACGTTTTCTCTCATTTGGGCACTTTTCTCTTTGGCACAAAAACATCTAATAATCATCACCAATATATGTCATAATACAAACTCGTACACAAATAGGGCTAGATAGAAAACAATAAGTTAGAGAGTTTCAAATCAGATTCTAATCGTTGGATGTCAAGATACAAGACTCAGGAATAACATACGAAAATTTTGCACTGATTAAAGATCGTTTGGTCATCGATCGAGATTAGAGTACATTTTAATTTGAAAGTTTTCTTTCTTCTGGGCACATTTTTATTTGGCACAAAAAATCTAATAATCATCACCAATATATGACATAATACAAACTCGTATAGAAGGAGGGCTAGATTGAAATTACTATGTTAAGGAGCTCCAAATTGGATTCTAACCATTGGACATGAAGATGCAAGACTCAGGAACAACATACTAAAATTTCGTCACGATCAAAGATCGTTTCGTCTTCGATCGAGACTAGAGCAAATTTTGATATGAATGTTTTCTCTCTTTTGGGCACTTTTCTCTTTGGCAT
>JAOTAX010005363.1:0-13190 GCA_025629825.1 Erythroxylum guanchezii
CGATTATTTTTTATTATTATTATTATTATTATTATTATTATTATTATTATTATTATTATTATTATTATTATTATTATATTTAAATATTAGCTTCTTTTTTAATTTTAAAATCACAAAAAAAACAAAAATTTCAATGTCATAAATACATAAATAAAAAAATTTAACTAAAAATAAAGATGTAAATAAATAAATAAATAATTAAAGTAACAATTACTACAAACAAATTTTAAGCAACCTATTATCCTCCTAAAGCACATTATTAATTCGAGAATTAGAATAATTAACCAACATAGAGCCAAGTGAAGAGTGTGCTGTTTTATCACAAGCTTCGCACAGCGTGCACTTATCAAACGGCGAGCATCCATCAATGCACCAGTCAAACCCAACGAATATATTCCAAATCCATTTTAATTTTTTATAATTAAAAAAAGAACTGTTAAATGACTGCAAGAATTGAGGTGGATTAAAAAAAAACAAAATAGCATTTGTGGACCCAATTCTTCACATGATTGCCACGTGTCACTATCTGATGCCAGCATCCGCATCAAGACGTGCTTTTTGAAATCATGGTCAAATTGAATTAGGTTAAGGTCCTTAAGGACCACTGAAAGATATGCATATGAAGATGGAGTGGAGAGGATGCATGTGCCTTGATCTTTGTCCTTTGTGGATAAGCTTTGTTTTTCTTTAATTAATTATTATTTCTTAACTCTAAAAGGGTTTACTTATCTTACATTGGGTGTGATTAATCAATTAAATATACCTTGGATTAAGCTAGAAAATGAGTGCAATTGGAGCAAATTAGGGTTTACATGAAACATCAAGGAATAGTTTTAAGTTTTTAATAAATCAAAGATGCTCAATGTCAAGGTTATATATTTATTTAACTCGAATTTGATACTTAATTTAAACACATAAATTATTGAATAATTTATTTAAAATATATAATTATCAAAAATTAAAAGTAATAGTTATGAATTTTTCATTATAAAAAAATTTAATGCACAAAGTTTAGAATCAAATTAAACAAAAGTTAAAGAACAATGCTCTTCCCACAAAACTTCTTCCCACAAAACTATGGCATGCTATTTTACAATAATTAAAAAATTCAGCCGGTTCAGTCGATTCAATAGTAAAAATATTGAATTGTTTAATTTTTTAGTTTGATTTATTTTAATAATTTTTGTTGTTAAAAATCGATCAATTTATTAATTAATCGGTCAATTTTTGTAAATTAGTAAGTTCTTATAAATCAAAAAATTAATTAATTTTAATTTAACAATTTTTTAATTAAACTTCAAATTCTTCGAATATCTTTCAATCATATTTTAAATTTTTAATTTTATTGATTCTTTAGTCGATTTTATAACGGTCTAATATCGATTAAATCTTAAACCTCTTATCGGTTCGGTTTTTAAAACATTGTTATTTCATATTCTTATACTACTAACTAAGTTGAATCATTTTATTTTCATAATTCATTAGGAACAAATTGAAAAATTAAAATCATTAGAGTGATGATGTGTGTATATAAATATATAATCTAATTTTTTTTTTATCGGAGGAAAAAACATCTTAAAAATACAAAAAAAAATTGCGCAACCCAGATCACCCCCTATCGTAGAGTTCGATGATACAACGCTCCGTTCTTATCTTGGTGGAGTAAATCCCTAACAATCATCAAAGATACTGCAATCCTGGACTCGATAACGAGGCTAATGAAGCTAGGCTATTGGCAGATTGGTTTCCTTCCCGATGGATATGCTATATTTGAACCTCTCATGTGCGATGAATCAACCCTCGAATATATGTCACCAAAGAATGAATGTCAGACATAACGCTATTGGAAGACGAAAGAATGTCAATAACCTTCAGAGAGTCCACTTCAACTACCACACGCCGATAGCCACGTTCCCACACCAATGTGAGGCCTGAATGAACTCCTCCTAATTCTGCCACCAGAGGCATGCCCACTCTTAGATGCTAGATGAAACCGTCACACCAATGGCCTTGGCATGTCCGCGGTAGTCCTCCAACTGCAGCAATGTTGGATTCTATTTTCACTACACCGTCCTTATTTAGTTTGACACACCCCTTCATAAGTTTGATCCATTCCACTAGAGTACCTAGCGGTATACCCTGCGTTTGAAAAACCTAGCTTCCCATCGCTCTGACCCAGATGATCCAATCCACATAATTCATGACGATTCTAGCTCCTTCTACCGGTCAAACAAAGTCAGCCTAAAAAATGATGTTAATACATTATTTCCATAAGAACCAGCAAGCGACTCTAAAAATAAGAGTCCACGCTACCTGTTTAAACTGAATGTGGTATCTAAGATTTCTAAAAACCCAAGTCTCCTCATCATGTTGGAAAAATTCCCTATCTATTATTTCAAAAGGGAATTTTCGCCAGTTACTTTAGGGCAATCCTGTAGAGCATGGGTAATTGACTCTTCCTGACTACAGTAGTGACAACCACTGTCTAGTGTTAAATGTCGCGTCATCCGCTGTTGATTGGAAAAATTCCCTATCTATTATTTCAAAAGGGAATTTTCGCCAGTTACTTTAGGGCAATCCTGTAGAGCATGGGTAATTGACTCTTCCTGACTACAGTAGTGACAACCACTGTCTAGTGTTAAATGTCGCGTCATCCGCTGTTGATTGATTAGCAATTTCCTCTTAGCCAAGAGCTAAAGGAAAAATCTAATCCGCTGTGGTCCTACTCATTTCTCAGTTCCAAAGAAAATACAAAATGATTAATTAACGAATAAAGTTAAAAAAAATGAAAAACTTATTTTTAAGGTTTCAAGTAATGAGGATGAAGAATGACAGTGAAGTGAGCTGCAGACGGAACACGAGAAACTCTTTTTAACTTAGCCACTAACTTCACCATCACAACTAGGATAGACCCATGTGGTTGTGGGTCGTCGTCGTCGCCGCCGACGACTTTGGATAGCAACTCGAGGCCGGCCTTTAGCAAGGAAAAAAGAAACCTTCGAGAAAGCCGACAAGATGATATTGGTACCAACAAAAATTAAGTAAAATAAAAGTCGCCCACAAAGTTGTTTTGTTGTCTTTTTCCGTGTCTCTTGATTATAAATTTGGTATTAAAGTTTCCCACTAACTTGTCAATAACTAATTCACGGAAGTGGTTCAAACGACGAAATTAGTTTTGAAGTTTTTTCAAATATATATTATAAATAATTTAGTTATAATATAGATTTTACAAATTCTTCAAATTTATTAAGTGCATATTTGGATGAATTTATATCAGTAACTTTTATCAGTAGAGCTTTTATTAGTAGAGCTTTTATGAGAAGAACTTTTCTAAAAAATCAATTGACTGTTTCACTGTCATTTCAAAAAGAGTTTTTTAAAAAAAGTTTCATATAATAGATTCTTTGATAACATAAAAATAAAAAGCACTTTAAATTTTTTGTATTTTATTAAGTAATAAATTTAATTTATGCATATAAATATTATTTAAAATATGTTAAACAATATGTAAAGCACAATATATTAATTATTATATAATTTTAAACCATATGAAACTTAAATAAAAATATATCTAACCAAATCTTTTATATGGATTATAACATAAGTAAAACTAATATAAAAATAAATATTAAATAATATATAAAAAGTTAAATAATATTATATAATTCTCAAAATAAATGTAAAAATGAGTTTGTGAGTATTGTAAGAATAATGCGTAAAATATAAGAACAAAAGAGATTAAAAAATAGACTCATTAATTGATCTGAAAAATCTACTAAAAAATACTTATTTTAAAAGCTCCAAATTTGAGTTTCTTAAAAAGTTGTATTTTAACTACAAAAAAAATTATATCTATTCAAAAAGTACTTTTTCATTTTACAGTCAAATACTCATTTTTCTTTAAAAATTTACTTATTCACTCTCTAAAAGCTCAACTAATCAAACACTAAGTACAAGTATACTAAACCTGCGAATAATAATCGAATTGAGTTTATTATTTAAATCTAAGTTAGATAATTTGAAATAAATTATCTATAAATATATATTTTTATGAGTGATTAAGTATTACTAACATCGGAGCAACATAATGAGTAAATGCATAGGGCTCATAACAGCTGAGAGACCAAGTTGCAACCTTAAAAAAGGCACGATGAAAGGAGGACGCATGAAATGAGATGAAGAAAAGAGGAACTTAATAAGTGATTGAGCTGGCAGCACCAGAAGTTGCCCCTTCTCTTGTAACGTAAGAAGAACCGTGGTGAAGTCATTGGGGGACACGAGTGATTCCAACATCTTTGGTAATAATGCATGATCTTACACAAGATCTTAACTTGTTGGGACCTAAATGGAAGGTGGTCGTGCATTTTTGGCGTGACCAATAGACTTAAGAGAGCCCCCCTCTCTCTCTCTTTCTGTGTGAAAGATGAAGATGGGGATTAACTAGTCTTTTTAGTCTATTGGTTGGTTTTGTTTTGCGACTAGTACTCACATCTCCAACTTAGCTTTCTCATTATTAATTACTAGCATCACTATATTGTTGCTTTTATTGGGACCTCATTATAGGTGTTGCCATAACTATATCACATGGTAGGCATATTTCCGTAAAGTTTCTTAAATTGTATAAGTGATAATTGAAAAAACAATCCCAAATTTTATTCAATTTTACAGTATTAACACGAACTTGAAAAGTCCCATTAAAATAATTCAACACTTAACTTTTTGTAAAAATAATTTTATCTTAAGTATTTTGTTAATGTAGAATTTTTATTCACTTATTATATTTTATTGACATTTAATTTTATTAAATAATAAAATTCATACGTAGCACAAGTATAATATATGAAAGCTATGTAAGTAAAAATACTAATATGGTATAGTTCGTCATATTATTCACATTAATAAATAATTTAATGTCTGATTATTTTTGTTAAAAATTAAAATTTGGAGTATTATAGTCTAATATATATATATCAAAATTGAGTGAATTTTGAAATTATTTTTTAATTGAATTTATCTCTTATTCAAAAATAATAACCATATATTTTAGGACAAAGATAGAATGCATGTAAATGGTATATATTATGATTTAAAATAAAAGAATGATTTGACATTATTTTGTTGTTGCTATCAGAAGTCTTGTCTTCTAGGAAGTGGTTTAAGGGGAGAATCTCCAACCTTTGAAACCTTTGCTCAATGGGAACAATTCTATCGTGCCTCGAGAGCTGGAATCAATAATTGTTTTCGAATCATATTATTCACCCAGATAATATTTTTAATTTTATCTTTTAATTATACTATTCATTTGATTTAATTTTAAATAATTAAAAAACTCATAAATTCACACACACATATATTTTATTTTCATGTCTCTATCTTTGTAGGGTTCATATGTGGATTTTGAAGGTGATTAAGAGATAAGATCGGTTTCGAATAAAACTTAAAAATCAATTAACCCCACATAACTAATCGCATTTTCAACTTCTATTCCAATCTTTTAAAAGGGACATCACACCTACAGATGGTGATAAAGAGGCTTGATCATCTTCTCCAACATGCTCATCCCACCATTGATTAATTTGTCCCATTTCTAGATTATGGTTCTAGATCATATGCCTATACGAAAGTAATAATATTAATAATGATATTAAAGTTGATACCTTAATATAAGGAAATCAACAATCCTAATGTCGGGCATCAATGATGGCACTTTCCTAGTTGACTCCTATGCTTCTTCCCATGCAACCATACAAAACATCACATTGTAGCTATAGCTATTTTGGAATCATTCATTAGTTTCTAACACAAAAAGATCAAGTATGTTAGGCCCGAGCTTCAAGAGTAATGAGGGATAAAACTTAGCAATGTGTTTAGTTTGCAACCCTAGTTATTTTTAATCTTTTTTTTTCAATCATGGAAGTTCCTGTAGTTAGTATATATATTGATTATATATTATGTAAATTATTTAACAAATTAATAATTTAAAATCAATAATTAATTCAAGTGACTATTTAATCTTTAAGAGTTAATAACAGTAAAAAAATCAATAAAACAAGAAATTTAATGTTTAAATGGTTTAATCGGTATTAGAGCGTCATAAATCGGCTAATAATTAAATAAAATTAAAATTTTTGAAATATGATTGAAAGGTTTTTTAATAATAATAAATTGCGCTCATTATTTTTTCATGTTTATTAGATAATTTTTATAACAATTTGTTAATTGCCTGTTAGGAAAATTCCTAATATTATAATTTTTTATGCAAAGCAAAATGTCTAGTATTGAATATGGACATGATTGGTATTAGATAAAGCCAAGAGTTGCCATGTAAACTTATTTGGAAAATCAATTAAATTCATTAATTAAATTGAATAATAAAGCTTAGTCATCAAAATTTCAGAACTTGGGGCATCTAAATTTAAAATTTGAAGCAAACATATTACAATCTTGTTGATTTAGTTGACAGATAATATCTAATTAAAAATTTAGATATTTCTTGTATTTTATTGTTTGTGAGACTAACCAAATGTACAAAGTCTAAAGAGACGATTTCTGAAGTCAATCCAAGATTGTGATCACGTATTTTATTTTTCACATGAAATACCTGAAAATAATAAAAATTTAATAAATATGTAATCTTGCTAATGTGGGAGGTGTGATTTTTTATATCAAGAAAGCATAAAAATTTATGAACTTTCTTACTATAAGCACATACCTGAATCTGAAAATGATGAAAGATCAGAAACTTTCTGTATATGAAACATTACCCAAGTGGCAAATGCCTGTTGATTACATTTCCTGTAATGGGTCAGAACGTTATCTTTAAATTTTCAGTTTTCATGGCTGATCAAGAATGAGAAAAACAAGAAGAAAACAAGGTGATGAAGAAGAACCAAACTGGTTTGACGGATAAAAAAGAGTTTTTTTATAGGATGCAGTATACAGACACATGAAACACCTCAGAACTGTTTGGTGATTTGGACAACTTTAGTTTTGCTAAGAATAACCAATGAAATTGTTGGAGTTATTTTCCAATTATTATTTCTTTGATGGAGGACTTTAGCTTTAACTTTACTTTGACTCATCTCTGCCTATCTCTCTCTCTCTCTCTCTACATTTTCTATTCTCCTGGGAGTCCCACCAGAAGCACAGGTTCAGTTTATTTTTTCCGTTCTTTCTCTCTCTTAATCTCTGCTTGCTATTGCCTTTCCTCCTTTCTCTAGACAAGAGTTGTTTTGCTACAGGAATCTCTCTTTCTAAAGTGCATCTCTCCTTTTACACTGCAAAAGCAAAGCCTTCTTCGAGTTCCTGATCCTTCAAGTTAGGTACTCTCTTTCAGCTCTTATCTCCATGGTTTGCATTTTTTTTTCACCTTATGGTCCTGCTCTTTCCATCTGGGTCTCCAATATTTATTTGGATCTATGGCGGGGTTTGGTTAAAGCAGCAATTTTTATTATCAAGATCTGGTTTTTACTGAATTCGATTTTGATCTTGTTCTTGTATTCTGTCTGATTATTTACTTGAGATGAGCTTATCTCCGTGTACAAAATTGCATTAACTTAGTTGCTTTACTATTTTCTGGTGGTCTTTGGATGCTTTCTGCTTTTCTCGATTTTATTTCACCATTTCATTTCTGCTGAGATGATTTTGATTTAGATATGGTTTTTTTGTTTGTGTTAAAAGATTTTATGATTGAAGTGGCTTGCTATGATTTGCCGAGCTTTCCCCTTTTTTTTTGGCCCTTTTCAGCAGCATCATTTGATCAATATTTGCTTGCATCTCTGTTATTAAACTTCTTCTTTCATGAGAAACTAATCTTTGATCTCAAAATACGTTGTGTGTCGTGTCACTTTCTCGGCTTGAAATTTTGTGCTCTCGACGCCTAAAACAAGTTGAAGTGTCTCCTTAGCTAAATATCATTGTTTCTTTGAGCCATATGATGACTAAATGGTTTGTATTATTGAATGACTAGCTAGTCTTTTCTGATCTGAAGTTCTGTACTAGTGTTAAGGCCAAATGATATGCAAATATGTGTTAATCCTTACTTGACCCATGTCTCTAACCGTTCTGTTTGATTCTTGAATGGATTTAATATATGCTGCAAGGTTTACTCCATTTTCAGATTTTAATTACTATCATTTGTATCATTCGGTGAGGATGCCTTATGTATTGATTTCTTAAACTTGTTTTCATGTCTTTGACAGATTGCTTCTCAGTTCTTAGTTCTTAGTTCTTACCCTCTACATCATCGGGCAGAGTTCCAAGTTGGCTGCCAAAATATGATCCTAACATGCGGTTACAGGAAAGTATGCTCATTCTGTCTTATTTAGTTTTCCAAGATAGTTTGGCATCTGATGGCCTCAAAAACTGGCAGCAAAACCTCCCAGAAACAGCAGCATAAGACAGTAGTAGTTGAGAAACTAGAGGTTAATGAGTTGAAGCCTTTTGCTTCACAAGTTTCCAAAACAGACAACCCTGAATGGATCAATGAGCATGTTCCAAGGTCTGTGGAAAACACATCAATAAAGATGGCGTTACCAGTTTCTGAAACTAAGCAGCCACCAAATTCTGATAAGAAAGAGTTTATTGATTCTTTGAGTAGTAAGCTAGAATCAAGTTCCTCTGTAACTACTCCTGAGCAAACATTAACTGAGGTAGAATCAGCCATCAATGAAACCAGAGGTTCGGAGGATAATTCTGTTGACCAAGACAAGAAAATATCTGGCAATGAAAGTGTTAAAAACATTTCTATATCTGCCAAAGTTAGTGATGAAGCTAGCAGTCTTGCTAAGACTAGTGGAAGTGCAAAGATTAGTGATCGTGTAGATTATGTTGAGAGTGGTAAGAGTAGTATGCGTAGAGGAAGCACAAGCAGTGATGTCAGTGATGAGAGCACTTGTAGCAGCTTTAGTAGCAGTATAAGCAAACCTCACAAAGCAAATGACTTGAGATGGGAAGCCATTCAAGCTGTCAGATCAAAGGATGGAGTTTTGGGTTTGAGTCATTTTAGACTCCTCAAGAGGTTGGGTTGTGGTGATATTGGGAGTGTTCACTTGTCAGAGTTGAGTGGGACTAAGTGTTATTTTGCAATGAAGGTTATGGACAAAGGCTCTCTTGCCAGTCGTAAGAAACTGCTTCGAGCCCAGACAGAGCGAGAAATACTTCAATCTCTGGACCACCCATTTCTTCCAACACTGTATACCCACTTTGAAACCGAAAAGTTCTCGTGTTTGGTGATGGAGTTCTGCCCTGGAGGAGATCTGCACACTCTTCGACAGAGACAGCCAGGGAAATATTTTCCTGAGCAAGCAGTGAAGTATGATATGTAAACTTTGTTATGCTGTGGTTCCTTACAATCCAGTATTTATACTTGTTTCTAGGTACTATTTGCAACTAATAGATCGTTTTTTGGTTACACATTCACATGATTTAGTTTTGATTTCTGACATCTTATTAATTAGAAAGTTTGCCGTATAAAGAAATTCTAAAATCTCGGATGGTCTTTCTTTTTCTCAATGATCGCAACAAATAGGACTTGCTATATTTAGGTTCCTGTTTTTTTATATAATCTGAGCTGGATTCATGGCATACTGTATATCTTCTAGTTTCTTCTCATAGTGTTGCATATATAAACAAGCAGTAGAATATACGTGATGATCCTGATTAATAAGTTACCGAATGAGTTATAGTCTTCATGTTTGTATTACTTTAAACTATCCTCGCAGCATGCATCCATATTTTGTTCTAGGAATGCATTAGTGCATGTCTCAGGGTTTCATTGTAGAGATGAGTACAATTGATTTACCTAAAGGGGAACTACTAGTTTGCACACCCATCAAGCATGTTCTCTTATGTATTATGAGCAGATTATATGGATAATACCTTTTCATTATTGTCACCATGTAGAGATAGTCTAATTATTAGCAAATTCTCACGTTGATGCGACCTTGATGCATTCATTGCCTTTCTGTACGTATTATTATTTCTCTGCTGCTCTTTAAGGTTTCAGTCCTATAATTTGCTTCTGCTTCTGCTTTATTGCGAAAGTTCCCCAACGTTCTTTGACTGGAATTTTTCTCTTTTAGTTTCCTTAAGTAAAAACTTATATTTGCGTGCTGAGTAAATGTGCCTTAGTGTGGCACCATCTTATGTATATTACGAGAAAACAGGGAAAACAGGATAAAGAAATTGACTTCTACAGTTTCATTTATTAAGCAATAATTCTTTGTAGCATACTATTGTCTGCCTCTGATCCAGTAAATGTCAGAAACAGGTGTTTCAAGCTTACAGTTGAAAAACTTTCCTGGAAATCCTTGTCTAAATGTTGAAAGAGTACAATGAGGGGAAAACTGAAGACTCATTTTCACTCAAAATCTCATGATCCATCAGACTTTATTGTGTGATGAAATAGCTTGGAAGAAAAAGTAAAAGGGTTCAGCTTATTATCTTGGAAACTAACAACTGGATATTCATCAGCTCATTATTGGCCACTAAGTAGTAATCCCTAGAAAGGATGCTATGGTACGTTATTACCTGATGATATTTGAGATGGAAGTTATAATATTAACTTCAAATGATGAGTGTAAACTTTAGCACCAAATCTTGTCAATCTTAAACATTGAAACCTTTTCTTTGCTTTGCTGTCAAATTAGTTGAAGGTGAAGTTTGTGTTTCCTTTGATCGATCCTTGTCCTTCTTGGTTAATGACTTGATGTTCATGAAAACAAATTCTCACATTATGAAAGTTTTGAATTCGAGAATGGTACTTTCAATGAGTATTGCTGAGATATTGGTAATTGATGAGAAACCGGGCTGCAGTACTGCTCTTTACCTCATATTGATTACTTTTAGTAGATAAAAGTTATGACTAGAAGTTTCTGATTATACAAGTACTTGAACGATTGAGAATGTTTATCGCTTTTTTGTTCTTAATGGCAGGTTTTATGTAGCTGAGGTCCTACTTTCTTTGGAGTATCTACATATGCTAGGAATTATTTATCGCGACCTTAAGCCAGAAAATGTGCTTGTCAGGGAAGATGGACACATAATGCTATCTGATTTTGATCTCTCTCTTCGTTGTGCTGTGAGCCCAACTCTTGTCAAAACTTCGTCACTTGAGTCTGACCCGTTGAGAAAGAATCCTGTTTACTGTGTGCAGCCTGCTTGTATTGAGCCGTCATGCATCCAGCCATCTTGTGTTGCCCCTACAACATGTTTCTCACCGCGCCTCTTTTCTAGTAAGTCCAAGAAGGACAGGAAACCCAAAACTGAACCAGGGAATCAAGTCAGTCCTTTACCTGAGCTCATAGCAGAGCCAACTGAAGCAAGGTCTATGTCATTTGTTGGGACTCACGAGTATTTGGCCCCTGAGATTATCAAAGGTGAAGGTCACGGAAGTGCTGTAGATTGGTGGACTTTTGGGATCTTTCTCTATGAATTGTTGTTTGGTAAAACACCTTTTAAGGGATCAGGCAACCGGGCAACATTGTTCAATGTTGTGGGCCAGCCTCTACGGTTTCCAGAATCACCGGTTGTCAGTTTTGCTGCAAGGGATCTCATAAGGGGTTTACTTGTTAAAGAACCACAACACAGATTGGCATATAAGAGAGGTGCAACTGAAATTAAGCAGCATCCTTTCTTCGAAGGTGTGAATTGGGCGTTGATACGCTGCGCTACCCCTCCTGAGATACCAAAGCCGGTAGAAATTGAGCGGATACCACCTCCAGCATCAACCAGTGAAAAGGCTGTGGCCGCCGTTGTAGCAGGTGCTCATCCTGATCAGAAAGGTTCCAATAACTATCTGGAGTTTGATTTCTTTTAGAAGGGTAGTGATTGCAGTCTGCAGTTATTTCTGTTAAAAGGGTTAGAACTGTTCTGATGATCGCAGGAGTTGCTGGTGATGAGGATGTAAAAGGTCTTTGTCTTTTTTCATGTTCTTGACAAATGATAAGGAAACGTATGATGTTGTTGCCTGTTCACAGTTCCAAATCTGTAATGCATAATTTATTCTTGAACTCTTGTCATCAAAAGGAATCTTTTTGTCATTTTTACAAAACTTTGCTTTCTGGGATGTTAAGGAACATCTTCATTTGTTACCAAGTAGTTTCAGTAACCGGTGCCTAATCATACATCACACTGAACTGATTACCGAAAAGCAAATCTACCAGAACATTGCCAAAAGCCGGTTGATTCATATCCTGTCGTTGAGTCTGCTAGTGTGGAAGAATCTCTGTAAAACTACTCTCAGGTCTTGTGATATCGTTTAAGTTTATACTAATAGTTCATGACATTCAGGGTTCTTGATGATGGATCTGTTTTCCTGACGGCATCTATGGTGAAGAAAAATATGCCCAGACTGAGCAAGGCATCCGCTGACTTAAAAACTTCCAAAATCCGAAAATGCGGTGAGCGTGGATAGAACACGCGACCTTCAGATCTTCAGTCTGACGCTCTCCCAACTGAGCTATCCCCGCTTTTATGTTGGCATACGCAAGGAGTTAGAACTGACTGAGATGGTTACTAATACCTTTCTTTCCTCTTTCCTCTCTCTTCTTGCCATTTAGGTCTCCAGCAGTTCAGGCTCACTTGCTCTTCGAGATGTTCAAAATTTTTACTTGAATTATATTAAATTTATTAAATACTTATAAGTTTATAAAAATATGTAAACTTCATCTTCATTGCTCAAAAGAAGGAGACCTGACCTCGAATTATCAGATAATAACCTCCTTCACATCAGAAATTGTTAGTAAAGTCTTGCATGTTCCTGGACCATTGAAACTGGAAAGTTGGAGATTTATTTAAAGTAACGGAGAAATAAGTGGTCTTTGAATTGGACTGGCCAGAATTGAACTGACTCAAACCTGAGTTCAACCCGAAATTTGATTAAATTCAAGATTTGCGACTTAAGTTTGAACTCGATCAGGTTTAGATAGTTTAAAATTTATAAAACTCAAATCATGTTTGATGAGTTTCTTTTTTAAATTTAAAAATGATAATTCTAAAATGCTAATTAAACTGACTAAAAAATTTAAATTCAATTGATTAATTTAAGTTGAATTGTTGATTTCAGATTAGATTGAACCGAATTAAATTGAGTCACGTTAAAATTACTTTTTTAAAAACTAATAACCTTTATTTATACTTATAATAACTTATTACTAGCAAGTAATAGTCCACCAAATTGTGTAATATTT